>BLFP01001701.1:267222-295259 GCA_014634505.1 Montipora efflorescens | reverse complement strand
ACCGAAATGCAAAGTAGAAAACGAAAATATACAAGCATTTTGAATAACGTTCATGATCAACGAAATTTCATCAGCGGTAAATTCTTAGGAATATGAGATAACGAGCAGAACATTATTCAAGGTGTGGCATAGACCCTTGCTGAGTTATTTTTCTGGAGGGACCATGGAAATATTTGATCCCAATAGTTTCAACAGATGGTCTAACAACCGTGACCATACACAAGTCAATGTTCCGGCCAAAATGGGTACGACAGAACTGTGTTTCGCAATACCAGAAGAAGGCGTAATTCTCGTTCGCTTCAACTCAGCAAAAGTGGGTGATGCCTGAAGTTAGGTTCCAAAGTCAACTTGAAAATTATTTCACCGTTTATTGATATTGTACGGTGTTTGTTGACTTGTTACCTTATGACTATTTGTTATCAGCGTAGATGACGTAGTTGTAAAGAGTCAAACTACCGTACCATTGGCTCAGGCTTAATACCCATCAATCCTTGGGACTCAAGCAGATAAAACGAGATTGTCTTGGCAGCAAATGATAGCAATCAATCAAAAGTTTCACAGAAAGCATAACGATTTGTTTAAATTTAGCGTGCGCGATCTCCAGTGAAATTATCATTCATCACAAGGAACTGCGATATCAAGCAGATTATCCGCAATTTAAAGATGAAGCCATGACCTCTTTCAGTGAGGCATTGCATAATAAATAGCCTAAATGGAATGTTCGCTTTGTTATCGATAGCGTTTCCGTGATTTCCTACAAGACAACCATCACCACAAGACAGAGCACGTGCGCAAAGCTTCCTCTCCAAGGTCAAAGTTTATGATAACATTTTTATGTTGTGCACGCTAGCTTTTTCAGTACAACGAACACGACTCACAATGGGCGATCGCCTTCCACCCGGTAAAATGAACGGAATGGACTTCACTCCACGCAATACGGACACGTTGTACCGAGGAATTGGCCCAGTTCACGGTAAGGTGTTTATAGTCAATATATTCCTAGGGTGGTCTTGAAATTTGCATGTCTAGCCTGAGTGTCTTTTATAATAATTCTTCATAATTCTTGACCAGGATAATCTTTTTTTCAGTAACGCCTAAGACGATAATAGGGTTTAAGATTATCCCTCGTTAGTTCGCTGCTATTAATACTCATCGCTGCGATCGAGCGTTGACTCAACTTTCTCATTTCTGGTGGAAATATCTTTTAAATAACACATAATTGTGCGTTAAAGGTGGCGTTCAAACAACACTTGTTAATTCCGAAAAGATAGCAAAATTCACTTTTTTACAACAGTCGGTTCTGTGCTATTTTGTCTACGGCGCCTGGGAAAATGAAAATCCCTTTTAGTTCACTCTAAAGATAATTATCTCAAGTTAGCAAAGAGTCATCAGCTAACTTCCTGCTTTACACATCAATCCGACAGTTTATCAAGGTAACAATAACACTATTAACATGCGGCAGTTGTTATCCTTGGCCCAGATAGGGCGAAACTACTTCCATTTATTGACTGGCCTTGTAAATCAGACGAAACAAAGGCAACCATATTGATGCAAACACTTAAAGAGACCCTGGCGGGCCAGTAGACACGAAATTTGAATGTCCGTTTACATTATCGCCCGCTTACAAAATCGTGTCACGGAATATTGTTATTTAAGGACTGACTTAGTTCTCGTCGGCTTAGTATTATCCAACCAGCTTAGCCACAAATAGTCGTATAATCCCTAATCAGTCCAATGCGACTAGTCTTGACTCACACTACAAACTTTTAAAGCATTGGCGTGTAATCAGGGACAGCACATTTTGATGCAAGGCAACCTGACCACTAAACACTCACAAACACATCAACTTGTAAGGAGAGACGTACACGGTGCAGAGAGACGCCTTATTGATAACCTGGTTTTACAAGATCAGTCATGGAGTTCGGATGGAGTCCCTATCCACTTCCCTGCCTGGGATGCCCACAATGTCTCATTTCTCAGTTTATGGAAGGTATAGCATTTTTCTAGCCTTCGTCTTCAATTTACTTTTCCGTAATCCTTAGCAGCTGTCATTATAAAATCACTCTACTGGGATGAGTTTTTACAAATTTGATCACAAACCCATGAAACAACAACAACAACAATACCATCGCAAGTATGGATTTAAAACTGACTTTATAACAACATCAAGCAAGTAAGTCCTTGGCCAGGATAGAAAAATGAAAGAGTTACAAATTGTACCGTAAATCAGCTACAGTGCTGTTTTTCCCTACCGAAAATCTGTTTGCATGCCTTTGTAAATCTCGAGTTGAGAAGCATTCTGAAACTCTAAAATTAAAACTAATTAATGGATGTCGATTATTCGTTTGACAATCAAAGACAAGTTATCTAACCGGCCTTAGAGAAAGGCAATTTTACAGGAATTTTGATTTCTTTGGACGGAAAATCGAAACACGAACGACTGAACACCACAACAGACGAGACAGTTGACTAACATGACAGTCTTTTTGCCAACAAAAAAAAATTGACTGTTCGATACTTTTTTATTTTACAGGTCCTCCTCGAAAACAGCGTCGAGAACGAACGACTTTCACCAAAGTTCAACTGAAACTTTTGGACGAGCTCTTTGCCAAAACTAAATACCCTGATATCTTCATGAGAGAAGAACTCGCAATGAAAATCAATCTCCCTGAGAGCCGAGTGCAGGTAAGCGATATAAGGGTGATTTAGATGGGGGGACACTCTGAACTTGGCGAAATTGGTTAGAAAAGCACTGGAGAGCAGATAGAGATTGAAAGATCTACCATTTTGTTCTCGCGATTTCCTCAAAACCTTAAAGTTACTTTTCATATTTTTAAAACAAACATACAATACATGAGTAAACAGCAATTAACTGCTTACAACAAAACGTTCAGTACAACAAAGACGGAAACATACAAAGAATCAGTTAAACTATGCTAACGTCAAAAATGAAACTAAATTTACAACACGTAGAGGGGACGATAGTGTGGTTTGCAGGAAAAGGGAGTAACAGTTGTGGAGAAACCTATCCATTAGGTCAGTAGTTCAAACACACCGGGTCTAGTGGAGAAAAAGCTTTCTTTTGTTTTTAAAGGAGGTCAAACGATTATCGCCAGGAGTTCATTTTCACATTTAAATAACGGTATTCAGCTTACACTTGAAAATTTGTTGTTTTGCCGGGATAATGTAAGTGCAACGAGTGCATTAGTATTGTTCGGTTCCCATTGCCTTCGTCGTTGCTCAGTTAAACTAAATAATTTTTAGACTTTCGCTTCTCACCTTGGAACAGCATCACCATTAGCATTACAGATTAGCCCCATTCCCCCCAACCCCTCCTCCCACCTGGCGTACAAGACGCTAAGATATTATGAAGAGCTTCGTTGCAAAAATCTCCAAGTCAAATGTTAGTCTAGCTATTTGGGAGTATAAGTTCCAAGTTCCAAGTTTCAAGGACGCTGTGAATAAGTTCTTACTGAAGATACATAAGTGAGGAGATGATATCAAATTTCTTCTGAAAAAACACCTGAAGCAGTTATGAAGATATCTGAACTCTTCTTTCAATGTCACAGACGTGTATAACGGCACGCGAACAACGCAGGGAGCAAGTTTATCGTATTTTCATTTTCATATTAAAAAAAAAGAAAAGTAGGGGAAAGGTTGGGCGGAGGTTTCTTAAGATGTTAATTAATTATGCTTTAGAATATTAGAAGAAAGAATTTGGAATTATTCTTGTCAGGCGTACAACCAAAAGTTAAGCTTATTTCTTAGTTATTCCGGGTATGACAACGATTACGTTTCTAGGGACTTTGGTTTGGTTAAATTAACTGGATTTAAAGAAGCGGAAACATGTATTGTATATTCACGAACAAAATTAACACTTTGAAATACAAAAAAAGAAAACTTAAAAACCACAGAGTGAGGAGCTCAAAACAAAAGGAAGACTTCATTAAACCGATTTGTGAAAGACAAGCCTACGGTTTAAATAAATTTTCCTTGCATAAAGACGGAATTTTTAATGATCTTAAACTAAGGAGAAAAGTGACTGACACATTTACTGTTTTCGTATCTAGAATTATGGATTTTTCTCTGCGTTTCGTTCAGTTTCGACGCATTTGCCGTTGTCCATTCTACGAATGTGTGTAGACTAATGAGAGCTCAGCTGATGACCATTAGGACAAACTAAACATCAACTGTTTTAAATCTGTGCTTAATCTTAGAAACTGTTTATCGGCGCTAAGCACTGAAAAGCTGTTGCTTGCTGAGGTTAAGCTCACTGATTAACATGTTTTTTTCTTTACATTTTTTTGCAAAAAAACGATGGCTCCCCGTCTAGCAGATTGTCAGGTTTCAAGTTTACGGCGGCCGGTACATTTGCCGCAACACGCCATGATACCGTTATCACCCAAACGTAAAAAACTCTTCAACAATGATTTTTTACAACATTTGTTGTTGTATCTCATTGGTTTATTCAAGAAATCAAACCTGGCTACTGTGTTCTTAACGTTAAGATAAAAGCAAATGGCCCGCAGAGCTTCAGTTTGTCTCAATGTGTGGCAGAATCACTTGCGAACCTGACTTTCCGCATTGTTGTCGACAAATAAAACTTTCGGAAATCAAACTATTCACTCAAAGGAATTAGGCGCTGGAACAAAACTGCGACGTAAAAGTAGTTTTCAAAACTGACTTCATCACAGCAGGAGATGCAATGAAGGTTGACAGAAATGGCAGCAAATCCCCGTGAACTGTTTTCAAAGGGGCGTAACTTAGTAGGGCTTAAAGGAAAGGAAACGGTAAAAAAATCATTCTATTAATTACCTCCAAATTGGCCCGAGTTAAACCCACACATTGTCACCAGAATAATCGTCACTTGATTAAGGGTGTAATCTTCCCATACTGCGATATCCTTTGACACTACTTAAGAAACTATTCACGACGTTCACGAAACCTTTAAAATTACAGCTATATTTTGAAGTTTATGAACGTCTTAAGTAAACCCAGACGCTTGAAAAGTGAGTGCACAGATACGTAATAAAGGGAATGAAGACGCAGAAAATGTAAAATCACAAATATATTTAGCTTGCGTGAACGCCTGGGATCGTTTGTTGGTTAAGCCTGCTGGTTGAGAAGAGTATGTGTCGATTGAGATGATAAACACATGCAATGTGGTTTTTGCCCAATTGTTATCATATTATGCTTTATGAAACCTGGTTAATTTATCTTGTTATGTCACATTATTTCCATTTTCGCCTCCTTGCCATTATCAACTCAACCCAGGCCCTCCCCCTTGCCCCAAACAAGAGGATTTGGTGTAAATTAACAGAGTGAGATAGTTGATTATTTTTCACAGCTGTCACTTCTGATAGTCCACAGCAAAATAGTTTTGTCTTACATTGTGTTCATAAAAACTTGCTAGCACGTTCCCCAGAGACAAAGGTATACTCAGGAAGTTGCAAGAGAGCAAGCAGGAGAACTTACTTACCGGTAGATGCAACTTAACACAATTAGTTATTTAATACGTTTTTTTATTTCTAATTCCTCACAAAGGTATGGTTCAAAAACAAGAGAGCAAAATGCCGACAGCAAACCAAGAAGCAACCAGGATCTCCAAGCAATTCAACTGCAGTAAAAACAAAAACCCACTCACCAGTCCCACAAGATCAAGCAAAATCAGCAAACAACAACAACACCACCACCACCAATTTGCAGAAATCTGCTCCACCAAGCATAAATAAGTTAAACTCTTTTGCCTGGCCACAGCAAAAAACAAATCCTTTCGAGCAGGATGCACTGCTCAACGTCCAGAGGCAAACAAATTGTCAGCCTGTCCGAGCGGTTATCAGCAACATGATGTCAGCTCCAACTGCCATGCAGCAGCCACAGTTTCCTGACTTTCCTTTCATAAAAACCAACCCCATGCCAAGCTGGTTACCAATGAACCACAACATAATTCAACCACATTATTTTGCACCTTCTATCTACACTTGAATCCACTTTAAGTATGGGGTTTACCCTCCCATGTGACAAACAATAATATTCATGAAGATACCACAAAATTTATGACTGCTCAATCATACAAAAAGACTCGTTGTTCTTAATATCTATTTGTGTAAAGCCAGGGTATTAATATTTTGTGGAGCTCGAGGATGTGGGGGGGGGGAGGGGGGAGGGGAAGGGGGTTGAGCAATTACCAAAAGAATTCTTGAACAAGGAAAATTGATGAAGAATGTGAGCAAGTAAGAAAGTAGCACAAAAATACTGCGAGAAAAATGCGAGGAATATAAGCCGCGGAAGAACTGCGTGATGAGCGTCACAAAAAGGGATTTTGTTAAAGAAAGACACCGTCGGCAGCAAATAAAATGTAAAAAATATGCAATTAAGATTTACTGGAAAGAGACGGCTTGGATCGGATTTCTTGGGAAGACAGATCAGCTTATGGAATCTCTGTAGTTACGTTGAGCGATTAACAAATAAGCTAATTAATAAAGAAAATGACAAAACAGTTTCCTAAGAAAACAAAAAGAAGGCTTAAATGCATAACCACTGAACTTACCGGAGGATTAGTGAAGCCAGAAAACTTCAATCTTCCACGTGTTTCAAAATGGCGTCTTGTTTTTTGAATACACCGCGTTATCATGTGACCTTTCATCAAGATTATAGATACGCAATGTGTGCGCGAAGGGCAGTTATGAATCGTGGTTCTAATAACAGCTGCAAAACGCCATTTTTTCCTCTTCCTTTCATCTACCCATAATTTTACTTGGTTTAGGCGTGTTTGCCAGTTAAATGAGAACAAGGTATAAAATAAGTTATATATGTAATCTTGCGCATTTATTTTAAAGGCTCCTCAGGAAAAATAAATGAGTATCGTCATAAGTTTCCTGGGTATGTCCTGTTTTCTTTAGCCCCCAATCGGTTGCGCTTGGATGAACTGAAGTGCCATACAGGGGCCGCATAGAGGGAGGGGCTAAGGGGGCTCCCCCACTTTTTTCCTACGGTGTTGTCTTCTCCAAAACCTCTCCTCCCTCCCATCACACCATACCAAAACCTAGCCCCCACCCCCCTCCCCCCACCTTCCAAACGTACTCCGCGTCCCCCTACCATGCTTTGGTCAGCTTCAATTAGTGCCATTCACGTAGGAACTAACTAAGAAATAGACAATCCATTACCCATTGTTAATCGATACACCAGCACCGACCTATATCGATTTGACTACGATGGGTTACTATAAACTGGTCTCCTATTTTTAACATTTATGGAGACATATATGAATTTATCGATGATGGCTCAAGCATAATCGGAAAGAATTTCGAGTATTCCTGGATGTCGAGCCCGTGACTTCACGTGATTCAATCTCGTTCCCAGGGTCTTTCATCTCCCCCACCCCAGAGTTTCTTCCCTCAAACGACCCTGGGAACCTTGTCAAATTAGGCCATCCGCTGCAGCTGCAACTGTGCATTCAGTTATGTGTAGTCTTTTAATTCATAGAATCACCAAATGCCCCTATAGTAATTCCGGTTAATGAAACTAAACATTGTATGGATTTGGTCGGGACACCAACATGCGCGTCATTTCTTTGTCTAGAGGCACCAACATGGTGGCCGTGACGTCCTGTGAAAACCGAGAATTGCTGCCTCCTACATCCGGAAATGACGTCAAACGTTAACGGCCAAGCCACTAGCGTTGTTTTCATTAACGCTGGAAAAACAACTTTATTTGTCCGCTTAAAGACAACTGACTAAACATTTGCTGTATTAAGAGAAATAAAAACAATATAAAACTGGATAACAATGCTTGAAAGCTATAATTATCGCCTTCTTATACGGTTTTTTTGAATTACCATCATGCTTACTTGTTTTCGAAAAATACTAAAAATTCTAGAGGGACTCTTTTCCGAACTCCATGTACATGTGTATTCCGCGGATATTATTGAACCAAGTCCTTTTCTACACCGTTCTGTCTCCGAGAGTACTCCCCCGTCTCTAGTCCTGCTCAATAACTTCCCAGCCAGGTCAAACTTCTAACAAAGTTGGTGTAGACGTGATGCGAACAACACTCGCGATGATCACTCGTGTGAATTTCTGAATCGTCTCCGGTTTGCTAGGTGTGTGTGGTTTTGGATGGTTCCCTTTCAGCTCCACCGATGAAACCACCCAGAATTCCTTTGTGTCTTAATGATCAAATAATCATTGACAGTAGCATTTTCCCTTTAAAAAGAAAACAGAGAATTTACGTGGTAGCCGGGCCACCCAACGACCAATTTGTTGTAAAATGTATTATTATACCCCAGTTAATGAAAATAAATGTTATTAAGGCATTTTCAGGTGTTTTTCAGTGTTGCTGGGAAAACATTATCTGTTCCTTTTTCCCAGCAAGACACACAAGAAATTTCCCAGCCAGCTAGATAAAATTGGTTGGTTTCCCAGCCAGCTGATCAAATTTATTTCCCAGCCAGGAATTCTTAAGGGTTGATAAAAATTATGCTGTCCACTTATTAATTATAAATAGTTTCTTAGATCATGGAAGGTTTCTTTTTCGTCTATTTCAAAATGATTACATTACCTGTTTGGATATTATATTAGCATCCCCCTTGTCGCGTGGGGATCAGACATTTCAATTTACTTAACTATAAAATTCTTACGAATATGACACAAATTTGTGGACTTTGAAATATTCCTGTAGATATATAAACGAGGTAAACTTGTGGTAGATTCGATTGATCCGTGTGTGGCTCGAGAGAAAGTACGAAAGTCTCAGTCGTGCTGTACAAGAAATATCACAAATACCTAATCAAGCACTTCATAGATCTTCATAGTTGTGATAAAGTCATTTAACATACATGCACAAGAAAGATGTCAGTATCACTTAAGGAGGTCTTCACGAATGGGATGACTGTGCGAATTAATTAAAACACGAGTCTGTATTATATGGGCGACTGGTCTTCAGGACGCTGTTGCAGACTAGATATTTTTCAACTAACGCTTGTTTGCCGAATGTACATTAGGTGTAGAGGGGTAGGAAGGGGCAAAGAAAGGTTTCAACCTTCCCCTCCCACCGACCCCGTTCCGTAAAGTTTCATTTTCGAACTCGGGGTGCTAAAAGACTTTCCTCAACTCTTGTAAAAGGAGAGAAAAGTGGTACACGCACCTTCTTATTGCCGTGTTCATTGTTTAAGAAGTTGTAAACATGGGCAATCACCGAAATGGTGAATTTTAAGACCAAATATTTTTTTATTTTGTTTCAAAACAGGAAAGAATAGCCGGACATCATAAGGAACAATCGTCATAGCCCTGAACTGGAACAATAACAATCCATGACATTCACAAGACTTCTCAGATTGTGGACTTCGATACCACGTACGGTAAAGTTAATTTCAGTTCCGTGCACGAGAAAGTCACCTTCAAAAACGTCTCGAAAGACTCTTTGACCGCATTTTCTTCGTGCAATATAATATTGTATGCGCAGTTTGGTCTTCTTGACATCACCACAAGAGTCAACAAAGCGGAAAGACCATATTTGCGTGACCTGAAGTCGAAGGTATTAGCATATTAACATTTTATCACAAAAGATAAAGTTAAAACAGACGTAATTGGAGTAAGGTGTAGGTTGAGGGACCTACGTTAAAGTTTTATCGTGGTATGTAAATCCATAATTTTGGGATTAGTGTCATCGCATTCGGCGACAAATACACAGGAAGTGTGTTTTCCTGTAAACTCTTTGCCATTCTAACAATTTTCTTTAAACTCTAGGTCTACTAGATAACGCGGAATACTGCTGCAAATAGAATGGCGGATATGTTTGGTGGTGTTCCGCCGTATGCTTTGAATGGTATCAACCTTAACACTCCCAATACTGGTTTTTTCAATCCCCCATTGTCTATGTGTGAAGGTAGGTTTAAGTATTTTTAATGTAACAAGTAAAAACCTTCAATGACTACTGTCTGCACTCAGCGGATGAAATGGAAAACTGGAATAAACAACAATGGAAAAGGACACACCTTAGAAATGTAACCTCGAAATAAAAATGCCCTGGGGCATCATAATACCGCATAAAGTGCTGTATGAGGAAGCAAGGTTAAGAAGCAAGTCAAGTCGAATTTTGTTAATCCACCATAGAGTTTTTCGGAAGTAAACTTCCGATCTTGTTATTTCCTCAAACTTGGCACAGCGAGCACGCGATGAAAAAAACTAACAATCTTTCCCGATATTGAATTGGAAATCTCTGCACTGCACGACGTTTAGGGCCTCTAATCATCGTTTTAACAGCAACAGTTCAAATGGTCTTTACAACTGAGGATACCGGTGAACTAGAGTTTCATGATTTTTATGGTTTCGTGTAAGATAACTTAAGATCATATAAGTAAAACACCAATAAGGCGGAAGCTTATCTCCAAACTAAGCGAATGGTGTACTTTTGAACTACTCAAGTCGCACGGAAGATGGAATTCCTCAAGCAACGACTTTTGTTTATAACTACCAGAGTTTAAGATGCAAAGTGTATCCGCATGACTTTGAAAAAAGTGTGGAAAGATGGCAAAGTTTATTGGCAAAAATAGGCAACCCCGATTAAGGTGCTCAGCCTCAATAGATCATCATGTCACTCAGAGATATCTCAAGATGTAGTGGGATGTTGCCTTTAAAAATTCAACAAAATATTACATGCCAAAACTCCTGATTGGGGTGTAGAATAATCGGATTCAGGACCTCCCAAATAATGAATTCTGGTTCTCTGTAAAGCTTTTTTAATGATAAGAATCTGGCACAACCGTCAGTTATAACTAGCGGCAGTCAAAAATATTCCAAGAACAGAACACAAATCACTAACATATCGGGAACTCCGGCTTTTAAGTCCTACCTAAGCTTTGTGAAACATTGTCTTTTGGATAACTTTATCCTGCGCGATTTGGAAGGGGTCGTTACGCTAATGTTCTTATCCAGAAAATGAAGGGTTTTCTTTTTACACTGGGCGAGTCACGTTCGTTTACCAAGAATCTTGAACAGTTGGCAGTCATTTCAATGTTTACTTTATCAAAGCACCATTCGATCCCTGTGCGTTTCTCGGTAAGTAAACAACCAAAAAGCTGATATTCACTTTCCAGTTGTTAAAAATAACACAAACATTAAAAACAGGTTCATGTGCTGGCGATCAAAACAAAAAATACGATCCGGTTGCTGTAATTCAATGTCATTAATTGCACACAAGTCTCGTAACGCGCGAGTCTGCATTGGTATATCTCCGCAGCATACATAAGCCTTCTGTTGAAAATTCCTTTGGCACCCAGAATAGCGATGGCAAAATTCACTCTCAAAAACGAGGGCACCCTAAACGAGCGATGATCGTATTATTCGGAATACTTCAATCAGTACTTAAAACACCCATTCCCCATCGCAAATTTGCGCTTAAGAGCACCAGACCAATTCGTATCTTTGGCACCATTGAAGGGATTACAGCAACAAAGCAAGTGCATGGTAATCTGGTTAGCTTCAAGAGTTTTCCGCGCACTTCTCTTTGTCTCTACATTATCTCGTTTAAGCAAATTACCAAAGCCCATATAATCTTCAATTGGCGGGCAGTGTATCGAAAACTGACCGTCACGACGCGTGAATCCGTAATTACCAGCTTAGAGAAAGTTCAAAATCTAAGCTTAAACACGGCAGAAGCAAACTCATGTTATTGTGAGCACAGTCAAGAACGTTTCTGGCTTTCTCGATCTTACCTCGAATTCAACGCCCAAATGGAGTTTAACTTTGCGTGGCCTGGGTTCTTACCGTGCTTAGGTTGTCCACAGTGTTTAGCGTCAGCAGCGTACGCACAAGGTAAACTTTTTCGTGCCACAGTGAAGAATTTGGAGCTCATTTCATAAAGCAAAAAAAAAACTTAAATACTTGACTTGCAGCGTCCGAACTTGTTATGTTGCCGAAAACAAAAGATAACCCTGGGTAAAAAAAACAGGTACCGAAAAACAGCGATCCCTTATTAGTCACGCGTTCAACGTCAGAATTTCGGTTACAGCAAACCACGCTAATGTTAAAATGAACTCAGAATTTAGTGTTTATCAGTAAATTAATCTTGCATTAGTGTGCATACAATGGAGAAGTCCAATGTAATCGAATTCCCTTTTTGCCTTGAAAGTAAAAATTTGAATGACAAATAATTATGTTCCAGCACAACAGTTCCTGGAGTTATGATCTGTGATCTGTGTTTTATGAACGCTACTATGAGGAAATTCTCACCGTACGGAAAAAAACCAATCTGCGAAAAAACAGCTTGTTATCCTAAAGAGCATTTTGCTTTGAAAAAAGTTCTTTGAGGAACTATTTTGTTTATTACTTCCAATCCTATTACTAGGTCTCCCACGGAAAAAACGCCGGGAGCGAACAACTTTCACCAAAGCTCAGCTGGAAATTTTGGACGAGCTCTTCGCCAAAACTAAATATCCTGATATCTTCATGCGAGAGGAAGTGGCCAATAAAATTAACCTTCCCGAAAGCAGAGTGCAGGTAAAGATAACGATAACGATGATCGCGATAACGATCAGGTAACGAGAGCAAGTAACGACGCTTTTGATCATTGTATGTTAAAAAGTGCAATATATAAATAATAAATTATTCTTATTCTTATTCTTACTCTAATTCTTATTATTAACAAAGAGAGGAGTGTGGACGGTAGCCATGACGGTGAATTTAACACTTGCATCCCCAATGCCTCAGCATCTCTTGATAAAAGACGCGCGCAGGTCATGAGAATGAAGAACTTGAGCATTTAAGATGAGATTTCCTTCGTGGTAGATATAGATTCTCCTCGTTAATACCAAAACAAAAAGTATTAAAGACAGTTAGTTTTGGTACTACAGCTTTATGAGTGAAAGTGATCTTTCGGAGTTCAAGTGAACGCTATCATTCATGCTTAAAACAGATGAAACTGTTTAAGGAAACTAATATGGTTCATATGAGTACCAAAAATAGGTTTGGTTGGGTTCAATTTTATATCACAATTTTTTACTTTTATACGCCGGCCACCAGAGTTAGTAGAGGAACACTCGACTAACCTCTGACGCCACAAAATATTTAGTCTCCACAGATCACGTTCTAATCGCGCAACGCTTAGTAAAATAAATCACTCTGTTTCTTTTAACTTTGACCAAATTCTTTTGGCGATTTGGCGATTTGGCGATTTGTGTGGAATTTCGTTGGTCACTGTGAGTTTTTTGCCGCCATTTTTAATTCACGCCATTAACGCAAATCAAAACTTAGAACTGTAATTAGTCTGATTAGCAGATTGAAAAGTATTCAACTAAAACGAAAGTTACTCCTTTGGCCAATCACAACAGACGCTGAAAATCAATTGAACCAATCATGACGCAAGAAGATACATGCAGCCGGCGCTAAGCGCGGGAAAATGAATTACTTTCAGATTTGCTTTAGCGAGATTCGTCAAGATGTCGCTCGACAAGCCTCAATCACTACTCTCAGATTAGAGAAAACAAACTAATCTCGGGAAAAAAATAGTTTCGGTATTCACGCAAGCCTTCTCAGGCTCTTGGATCTGCTCAGTACATACAGAGAATAACATCAGAATAAGTCAACGAATACTGGGAGATATTTTATGCAGAGGAAGACCCAGAAAAGTTTGCTTTAATGTTCCTTTTCTCTCACGTAGGTTTGGTTTAAAAACAAGCGCGCCAAATACCGACAACAAAAGAGAAAACAGCAACAGACAACCGACAAACCAGACACGGAGCAAGAAAAAAATTCCTTTCCTTCTCCAGAGGAGCAAGCAAGAATTCCCACCAAATTCACAACTCTGCATGAAAGCAAATTTAATTTCAGAGGAGTCCAAATACCTCATCCAGAGATTGAGTTACTGAAACACAGTTTAGAAAATATTCAAGGACGTTATCGGCCCTCCAAATCGGACGGCAATAATATTGAAGACCTCTTGGGTGGTCTGATCAACACTGCTCCATCGCAAGCATCTCCATCTCAAAGAAGCAATGAACAAGGCTTACCAAATGTGGCTAACATCAAGGCTCCCCTGACTGGTGGTGTGACATCAACCCCAGTGTAAAACCGATGCCATTACCACCTCACTTCTGACACCATGTGGCTTGATTGGAATGAGAGAACCTTTGAAAAGCTACGCCATACTGCGAAATTTGGCAATTCGTTCGTCAGAATTTGACCAAGCTCTAATTTACGTACTTCTTCTAATTAATATGACTTTCCTATCAACACTCGTACAATTGTAGGGTTCTAGCTATCCCCATCAAAGTTTGTCTTTCCTTTTATTCACTCACTTGGATCAATATCTTCCTATATCAGAAGATTATCAAGGGGAGCCTTTATATCGCATGCTTGGCCTAAAAGTCCACCTTACAGGACAACTCCCTAGGGAGATTAAGAACGCCCACTGTACTAAAAGCCAATCAAAACAGAGCTATCGCAGCGTCCAGGGAAACATGATACTTTTCGCTGGAAAAACCTGTTCCTAAAATAAATTTACAAGGAATTAGAGGAGCACCTGCCTATATCTTAATAATGTGAGTCTTTTTAAATCGAATAGATTGCAATTTTAATTTTTAAGACGACAATTCCAACATCGCTCATATCGGTATTTCGCAAAGCATTTTTAACATTTGCGATAAAATGAAAAGTAAAAATACAACTGTAAATTGTGGATAAATAAAATTTTATGACACTTGCTTCACAAAATTTATCTACGTAGTCCTTAAAGGCTATAACAAACACGAAACCCAGACAGAAAACATTTCCAACTTCCAGCCTCTAAGCCTGCATCACTTGCATCCTTTCGATTGCCTTTTAATGTAATTTAATGTAAGCCTCGAAAAGGATCCTGCTTGATGCAAATTAAGTTGGTCCATCCATTCGGAAGGTAAAGGAAAAGTTACTTCAGCTACGACGCTGGTATCAGTGGAAGCTTGTATTCAGTACTTTCTTAAGTCGGTGTAGTACAAACTCGAATTCTTACTAAAATAATTAAAACTTCCTAAAGTTTTTTTTTTTTCTCTCAAGCTCAAGTAAAATAAAATTCAGTGATATTCACTAACCAAAAGGAATTTGAAATTGTTGTAGTCGTTCCAGCCAATTTGTATCAGAACTTCAATTTAGACCAAAGATAAAGTTTTTTCCGGGGTAAGGTGAGATTGAAGAAGGGAAAAGAATTTGCTGATCAGGGATTTCGAGAGGAAATGAGGGCCTCATCTCAGCATGTAGTCTTTTAAACTTGCGATCGAAGCAATCTGCATGCTTTTCAATGCGGCAACTGTTTAATATTAAAAACTCTAATGAAAGAGGAAGACACCTGCGGGCGATTGCCCTTTGTTGCTACGGGAACCCGGCTTGTATTTCGATGTGTTTCAAGAGTTGAAAGTTAACTGATTATAAAATCGAGAAACTGTTTCTTAAATAGAAAAAACAACTACGACTTGAAATATTTGTGAGAACAGATTTTCTAAAACAACTATTATATTTCCACATCGACACTGAAAGCAACAGACACCACAAGTTGCATATTTAAGAGGTTAGTACTCTAAGTGTTGTAATCTTTTTGTTTTGGGAACATCTAGTTTGAAATTTTACCATGGCATGAAAACGACCTTCAAAACAAATGTTTACAAATACCAATAGTCGTATAGTTACGAAAATTATAAAATGCGTTTGAATCGATCCATCGATACAATTTTTGGGCAATACTTTTCCAAGCGCGAAATGCTTCGTTCGAAAATTGTCTCTTCATCCGAAAAGAAGCAGCGATTCCTGAACTTCGCCAAGATTTTATTCGGAGTAAGAAACTAAGGTTCAATTTAATTCTGGTTCGCCTTTTTTTAACTTGTTTTGACGGCTATGTTCGATAACGTTCTTTTTTTTCTTAATCAGATACTGAACTCGTAGATAATTTTCTCTTAGAATGAAAGTAAATTGAACGGTACTGAGGATGAAACGTTTTTAGCATTTGGTCTATTCATTAATTATCAGGGACGAGATGCAAAATAAGAACTATCGGAATAAGGCAAGTGCAAAGCGATGTGACAACGTCCATTGTTTGCTCGCATAAAATACTTCAACCTACAAGAACGGAACAAATCTGTCTTCAAATTACATTTCTGTCAGACATGTTCATGTTTGTAACGGAACGCTTTTCGTAAAATCACAAGTTGTTTATTTTATCACTTCATGACCTCTCGCAACCTTTACATACCTCGCGCACTCTTATTGCGGCTTGTCCGGCGGGATGATGCGGGTCAAGCCCTAGGGTAATGTTTGAGCCATGTTTACGCAGGTTGTTGGTCGTCGTCCTCTAGACTAATTAGAGTGTTTTCACGCACGTGATCAGTGGTAACCTTGTTTTTCCACCGAAACAAAAGAAAACATTTGCATGAATAACAAGAGCTCAATTAGTTGGGCACGCCAACATGGCCGCCGTGACGTCACATGAAAACGCTCTATAGGGAGCTTGGGAAAGAACCATGAAGATTAATCAAAGCAAGAATGATCGGAATAAATCTAGATGATCAAACCCGAAGGTCGTGGGTTCAATTCCCACCCTGGTCAACCCTAACTTCATTTCCATCAGTAGGGCTAACGCTCTCATAGTTCATATGGGATTGAAATCTAGCACTTCACATTACACTCTATTCAGTTAACTCTATACCTCATCCGAACATATAACTTCACGTTGTTATAATCATTTCGCGATTATTCTAGTCTACTGAGTCGTGTACCCGATATCCAGGTATTAAACTGTAGTGAACAGCGTGCATGTCTTGAGAAGGTGCTAACCTCCCCCACATAAGGGCAAATTTCGTCATTAGGAACTTAAAGATCTACGGAACGCCTTGCATACGGAACCCGCGCTCGCAGTGCGCGCGGCAGTCAAAACTGTGCTATCCTGTGTATCGTTTTCCCTTTCATGGGAAACGGTGCATTTCTGTGCGCAAAGGACGTTGTTGTCGATCTACCCTGTCGAAAGGATGCCACCAAGTTAACACAAATAAATACATTATCAATACAGTTTTGACGTCTTCTTTCTCTTGAAAATATCATACTGAATTCGTCTTAAAATAATTTTAAAAAAGCACAAATAACAGCCTAAACACAACAGCTGACGTTCGTTGACAAAAAGTTGCCATAAAATCTTTCAAATGGTTTTCTGGCCTTTTAATTGCAAACGATTGACGTGACGTCGGATAGCACAGTTTTTCCCGCTCGCTGAATTTTGATTGGTCAATTTAAAATTTCAATAGCTCTCGCCGTATGCACGGCGGCGACGTCGACGTCGACGAAAACCTCTTTATCGTACGTTTTTCACGATTATTCCATCTCCTTTACGTCGCACAATATGGGCGAAGTGTCCCAAAAACAAATTGGTATGACTGGAGCGGTTTCAGAGTAAGAATAACCTCAAATTTGGTGATTTCATGTCGTTGCTGTGCAAAGGACCGCACGAATGTGTACCGCACGTTCAACGTGATTATTTTTCCTCCTTTAACCAATATTAATGTACCTTTCCATTGTTCTGAACAGCTCGTTATTTTCAATAATCAAGTACGTTCCATTGTAATGGAAGACCATATCGTTATTGAGCTGGAACAGGAGCTTCTTATTATTTAGTGAAGTCACCGATGTGGAAGAGCAGGTCCCAATTTTGCAATAATGATCTCCTGTTCCAGTCAGCGATCTCAATAATGAGCTTCTGTTTCAACTGGGTAATCACAAACCGGTTTGGAGAAAACCAACCAAATTGAATAGCCTTTATTGTCGTTTGTTTTTATAGTGCCTCTTACGTTTGCCAGATTGAAACCTCGTTCTGGTTATTGCTAATCGTTATATCACAATTTCCACCAGAAACATTCAAAGTAATTGTACCTAAAGGAAATTGCACACCACCAAAATTTTCTACACAACTGGTGTTATTACCTGACTGTCCTTGACCTATTTTGGAAACTCCTACTCGTTGTTGATCCGTCCCTCTTTTGTAACTCTGAAGGGCTTCTGATCGATGCCCAGTAACACAAGGTGTCACAAAAGGATTCTTACCTTTTTCGGCTGGAAATCTCCTCACCATCACCAAACTAGGGCCACCACTTTCAAACATGTCGGTAATATCGATTGCGTCATCCAGAATCTTCTTTTCTTCAACCGTGTCAAGAGACTGTGAAAGAGTATGGTCGAGTCCATGGTCTAAATCAATTTCTTCTCTTTGGTTTCGGTTCACAGCCTGTGACAACAAATCATCATGACCGTCCTTCATCGTCCCTAACGAACGAAATAACTAAATATGTTTGCTCACATACAACGTCCACCAAACGGCAATGAAACTTAGTTGAAACCCCTTGAGAGAAGGAAATCAGCGACTGATAAGCTTTATTTGTTTCATAACAATGAAAAGGAGCGTAAAATAAAAACAATATAAATCTCCATCATTATCGTCATCCAATCTCGAGCCCAGAGCTCTTCTCTTTTGCGCATGACTGAGGGAGAGAAGAGCTCTAGGGAACCCTGAAATAAAGTGTCTTTTCGTTGGCTTTCATGAAGAACAATAAAAGCGTCTCTGATTGGTGCATTCATGTTAGCACGAGGAGTGCGCAGGCGCTGTGAGGTTCAAATAGCCCGTTTTTGGCTTTAAGAACCCCACCGCGCATGTTCTCCTTCATAGAGTTTCCCAGAGCCTCGGGTCATGCGCAGACTCCGGGGCTCCGGTGACGAGAATGGATCGTCACCGTCATCTTTAATACTATTCCCACTCCCAAGAGTAGGATGCGGATGTTAAGAGTAGCAATTTTGCCTTAGCACTCATCCACCCAATCACGATACAACCCACAAGGGTAGACTACAAAATCAACTTTCACTCAACTTTCATTCAGAACGAGGAACAGTTTCGTTTTTATCAATTAACCAAGGCCAAATTACTGAGGTTTTGCTCACTAGTTTGAAAGAGTGGCGTTTTATCCCGCAAAACAAATGGCAAATGACGGCCAGTGAATATATTACAGAACCCAGTCAAAGCACGTGCAACGAACATAGATTGACATTCTTTGACAAGTGCCCATTTATTTGTCATGGAAATTCGCTGGCATATTCTTCTTGTAGGAGCTCCATGCTCCCAGATGGCTTGATAGCCCAGATGTGAAAGCTGGTGCAGTGCAATCGAGCGGTCATCGGTTCAAGTCACGTGAAGTCAGTATGTTTTCAGGCTTCGTTGATTCCACGAAAGAAATGGAACGCAGAGAAACGAAATGTTCAAGTAGACGACTTTGTAATAGTCGAAACTTCAAAATGCAATTCGTGGAAACTGGAAGATCGGTCTGAATCGTCGACGTCTAACCCGGACAAGATGGCAAAGTCCGAAACGTCAGAGTGAAGACCATGAACGAACGAACGAACTTCTTTCATACCGTGAGGGGCCGCGGAGTACTTTTGAAAGTGCGGGGGGGGGCGGGGGGAAAGGGTCTAGGTTTTGGTATGGATCGCGGAAGTGTGAGGGTAGGGGGGAGACGTTTGGAAGAAAACAACACCCAGCCCCTCCCTCTCTGCGGCCCTTGTCATAGAGACCTACATACTCCGAGGTTCAAATGTATAAAAGTTTCATATATTCTTTATATTCTTTTCTTTTTACCAGGAATTAACAGATATAATACGCACCGAAAGCAACCAAGGAACGAGAGAGAACATGGCAAGATCTAGACAAGGCGCCGAGGAAGTATCAAAGGTGAGTTACAAGCAATATTGGGCCTTTCAAGTTATTACCCATGAAAAAGAAATTTCTTGATAATAAAGTTGATATTTTTAAATGGAAAAGCGCATTAGCACTCAGCACACATTATGAAGCAACGACAATGATAATAGCCTGCGAACGCAGACGTATTTCCGGCGGTCGTTTCTCTCCCCCTTAATCGTTTTCGGGGGAGAGAAACGACCGCCGGAAATACGTCTGCGTTCGCAGGCTACAATGATAATAAAACGTTACCTAAATATAACTTTGCACAATCGTAAGGTCCGTAAGCCTTTTGCGACTCGTCCATCTAGTTTGTGTTGTACTGTATGTGCGGTTTCTATTGTTGGAAACAGGTCTTGAAGTAAAGACAGAGATTGAAGGAGTCACTTTTGTATGCCCCAATACGGTCACGGCCTAAATATATTCTACATGAGTTGGGAGTTGACCATTCTTTTAACTGAGAGTTTTTGTCTGACAGGAGGTAAACGTAGAAATAGCAGAGACAGAGGAAAAGCCTTTGGAAAAAGATAACGCGAAGGACATAAAGGCAAGTTAACGGAGTGTATCGACATCTGCAGCCGTCGAGCATTTCCCAGTGAAATGGTGACGAGTATTAATTTCACAAGTTTGTCATGATATTTTAGTAAAGAGCAAACTTAAATGTTTAGCACGAAGAGTGACACGTGGGAATTTAGATTGCACGTGCAGTCCTTGCATTAGCATTCTAATTACGATTTACGTGCGTCCATACAGAGAAACAAAGGAGAAACATAAGGTTATCATGTAGTCTTAATCGTTTTGGTGGGTGAAAGAGAAAATGTTGATGCTTGGACATAAACATAACCGTTATCCTTGAAAAGATATAAGAGAGCAGTAAACAGTCACAGGTACATTTATTGTTAGATAAACTTGTTTATGGAGCAAGAGTCATGCGGCAACGGATTTTAACTGCAAAAGTACATAGGTACTATTTCGTTAACGACTTTTTTTTTTCACTTTACAGCTGCAGGAGAATAACGAAAAACACAGTACGGATGAAAATGAAATCCTGGAAAATACAAGAAATAGGGCGGACGATATTACCCAAGTAAGAAGCAACGCTATAGCGCACATCGTGAAATATATGCGTTATGATTGTCTTTCATGAAAATGTGTTATTATCCTAGAGCGAGTTTCAATCGAGTGTCGTAAAACCAAAACCAAAGTAATTTACTTTGGCCCATCAAAAAAGGACAGAGACAATCCAGTAAACCAATCAGAATTCGAAATAATTAAACGTAGCCGACACAAAGCGCTGGAAAATGTGCACGCGCGAGCCACAATTGGTTTTGATTTCACTTCTGATTGGTTGCAAAGGTGGCCCGAGAACTTTGAACCAATCACTGAGTGAAGTAATGCAAAACCAAAGCAATTCGCTAATTACTTTCGACACTTAATTGAAAACCACTCTATCCTTGGAGATCCCCACAACACTTCAGGAACACGAGAAGGTTCATGTCGCAAGTGAATTATAGGGTATGGGGACGCCCCTTCCTCAGTTGCAAGGTAATTACTGGGTTGCCAGTATGGCAATCCCAGTCGGAAAGTGGGTGGGATTTGTTCGTTTAATTTTTTTCTTTTTTTTTCCGTGTCGGTAAAAGTCTTGCCTGTCACTCCCCTGCTAAGTGGTGTCTTTGTGCATAGAGCCTTCTGCGCGTATTTTCTTAGGATCGAGAGGGTAGTGGGAAATGCGTAGATTTCTCTGGTGGACACAGTAGAACGATTAACTTAACCGGCAATGGCGTCGAAAGTCATGTAACGCGAATGGCCTTTTAGTGGATCTTTGAACAAAATATGCCCTTATGAAGCTCAATAAGTCAATTGGATACTGAACAAGACAAGCGATGGAATCTTAAAAGCGACGAGTAATGGACTTCGACAAAAATCTGTCGTCCGTCGAGCCGAAATCAAAGTGAGCTGTACTTCTAATATTTTACCAAGTGTGCTGTTATGTAGAACACTGAAACCAAATGGAAAATTCTCAGGTAACTTATGGGTTCAACAAAGACAGAGAACGAATCGAACACCTTAAGTGGATCTGTGATAAACCCTGCACAGTCTTCAGGTAAAAAAAATAATTGGAAATGTGACAGCCAAGAATTATTTGAAAGAAAGCTTGTCGTCTATTTTGTGCTTCATTATTCAAGGAAAAGGTTCTTCATGGAAACGGTTTGATCCTGAAATTTTAGTTTGTTGTAATATTGCGCATATTTGACACGATTGAGTTTTTTCTCTTCACGCACGTAATGAAATAGAACGGGGTTTTTGCCTCTAATAGCAAATTTGTTGTTTGTTTCAAAAAATTGTTCGCTGGAAAAGGTGGCCTTTATGAATTCATCATGTTAATAATAATAATAATAATAATAATAATAATAATAATAATAATAATAATAATATATATTTAGCTTTACAAAATTCTCAAAGCTTTACAAACAATGTTTCAAATTACAATCTTACATTCAGATGTGAGTCAACAAGCACTCCGAGATCTCGGGCAGCTGGTGTTGGCGATATAGTATAACCACCAACATGTTTTATAATATGCGAGCTTAACTGGATAGTTTTTATGGCAATAGTAAAGCATTTTCGCGTCAAAATGAGGTTAGCGGCTTTCTGTTGTGCTAAATTAATTAAATATAAATATACATGCTGCCTCGTGAGTTTGTTATTCTCGTTAACCAGCAATGGCATCGAAAGTCATTGCAATGCGAATGGCGTTTTAGTTGCATCTTTCAACAAAATATGCTCTCATGGAGCTCAAGAAGGGAACGTCAATTGGATGAACAAGACAGGCGATGATGATCTGGAATCTTAAAAGCGACGAGTAATGGACTTCGACAACAATCTTTCGCCCTTCAAGCCGAAATCAAAGTGAGCTGTATTTCCAATACTTTATCATGTGAAATGTGATAGGGGAGGATATTTTTAGTATTGCTCTGTAAGCAGGAAGGGTTCACGAAAATAAACAGGTCTGTTGGAAGCGTGCTTGAGTTTCAACAAAATGAGCCCCAAAATCAGCACAAAAATTGTAACGCCGATGAATAATATAGTAGCTGCCATTTCCAAAATGATGGAATTACCTGGTGATAAATAACCTCGTCTTGGAGAGTAAAGTTTTGACTTTGCAAAAACAATGGTGGGCGATTGTGATCTTTGTTTTGAATTCGCTCATTTATTGTCAAACTTTATAACACTTGACAGAAAAAGAAACTTACGAAAACCCGGTATCTTGCCATCATTTGACACAGATGCTTCACTGCTTGGCGAGTAAACATGCCGCGGTAACTTAATCACGGCGCCCGCTGAATTCCGGCGGTGTCACTTTCGATTTTGCGATTTATTTGTGCAGCCAAAAGTACAATAACAAAATTAAACGTAGCAAAAATCTCCCAAAATGTTTGTCGCTGATCGTAACTTTTTATATTCTATATTCACGGTTCAAAATTAATGTTGTTTTCATGTCGTAAATATGTTATTCTCGAGCGACCGTCCTGGAAACTTCCTTCTGCTCTTTCTAAAAACTGTGTATCAATATTTATTTACTTTTGCATCAATATTTATTTTTGCATAAAGCAAGCTACAAAATCTGTACCTTGCTGAGTTCGCATTTGTTAGCGTTAATAATATTTTCGGTCCGATGCTTCTATTTTATGAAGGATATATTAATTTGGTTTCCCATCCAAACACTAACCCCGCCGAACCCCTAGGGATTAACTTCAGTGAACTTCGGTATTACAAAGCTGTCAGATGCTCAGAGGGCACGCTTAAACTTGTGGTGAAAAGAAGTTGTGAGGGAACTTGAAAATTATCCACATGTCAGCCCAGAAGCCAATGTTTCTCACTTCGCATTTATTTTCTTCAATCTTTCTGGGTTCAGTACTTTGCTAGTAACCACATGTCTTCTCAGGTTATTTACCTAAGACTTCTACCATGGCACTACAATGATAGACAATACCAAAACAACTTGAAGGACAACTTGAATCTCCTGGAAGACAACACACAGCTCAGTTGACATTATGGAATAAATCACTGTGTTACATCACTACCACACGTGAGCAATGCGTGTCTATTTTTTCTAAAGAGGACAGGAATTTCTTCTTTCTGACAAATGATTAATTAAGTGAAGTTATGATCTTCGCAGTTATGAACGCAATTTTTACAATTGCATAGAGAAGCCTAAAAAAATCAGGACTTCAACGGGGTTTGAACCCGTGACCTCGCGATTCCGGTGCGATGCTTTAACCAACTGAGCTATGAAGCCACTGACGTTGGGAGCTGGTCATTTGTGGGTTCCAATGGTCCCGTGAGGAATGAATCAACGCATGAAATGGTATATGAAATGAATCATACATAAACTGCGGATATGAAATCAAGTAAAGCTATGATGTTCGCAGTTACGAACGCAATTTTTACAATTGCTTAGAGAAGCCTGAAAAAATCAGGACCTCAGAAAAGGATCTGTTTCGTCGTACGAACGTGTGAGGACCTGTGAGTCAAAGGGCCTCTGCTGGTATGACTTCTGGGTGACCCCTTAAATGGTCTCAATGACCCCCCAACTTGAAAAAAAAATTGCCAGGAACGCTGCACGTACCACAGGTAACCCAGTGTACCCTCACGGAGGATCTAGTTGGAATCTAAAGCCACAACCATCATGAGAAAAAGCAATGACTAACAAACCTGGAATCCCAATAGCCTGCCTAGAGGTTCAGTATTTTCTGGCGAGCGCGAAGATGGAGCGATGAAGCCGCCATATTGGATTGGTAAGTTCGAGGAAAGCTTGGATCGAGTAACAAAATGACTCAATCCAAGCTTTGCTCGATATTGAAAATCCAATATGGCAGCTACACTTCGAGTATACGGTATTCGCTCGCTAGAAAAATACGCCTCCTATGCAGGCCAGAATCCCTTCTCTCTTCGAAAAGTAATCTTTAAGAAAGATGATTTTTTTGGATGGCTTCATCTTTTATTTTTAGAGTTCGTTCCTGGACAAATATTTGAGTGACAGTAAGTCGGAAGAAGAAGTACAACATGAAAGTGAAGACCATGAGATTCCAAAACAAAAAGAAAGGTGCGAAATTGTTAAAATGTGGAATGGGTAGGTGTTGAAATATGCATTTTTACATTTTAGTGCGTTCTTAGAGTTCCCTAAAAAGAGCAATGTGTAATGTATCACAGGGGCGGATCCAGGAATTTTGATAGGGGGTGTCCAAACCTTGACTCAGAAAAACACTACAGAAACTTTTTTCAGATTAGTGGCAAAATAGAATGGCTCTCCACTCAAAAAACAAGTCAACCAGTTGAGTAATAATAGGCGATCCTGCAGATGCGAGAATTTTAGACTCAAACAAGTAAAAAAAAAAAAATTCAGTTAGGGAAGGGGGGGTCCGGACCCCCTGACCCTCCCCCTGGATCCGCCACTGTATCATATTTGAGGTATTGTGGAAAACACAAGCACTTGAGGAAAAATTTTCATATTTTGTGGCATTTACACTTGATTCATTCTTGAGCAACTGGCACACCTAGTCTTTGGCCTATTACAAGGTTAGGAATTATCGTGAAATGATTCAATAACACGAATTAAGTTACATTTTTTTGGATAATGTTCTCGTTTTTGTTCAGTAAATAAATAAATAAATAAATAAATGAAGTGGCCATGGTAATGCGTTAATCTGCATGCGTGTGCAGTTTAACAACTGTCCAACTGTCTTTGATCAGATGTGGATCTAGCATCATTGCTTTCCAACATTAAACCAACATTGGTCTACTGTTAGGCAAACCTAAGCAAGGGCGACGTCAGCTATGAAAATTAAGTAAAGTACTCGTGATCATCCAGGAGAGTGTACATGTAGTCCTGAGAAGGATTGTTTGAGATGACATTGTCTGACATTTCGACAACCTGAGCGGAAGTCATCTTTCACTCCCACTCAGGTTTGTGAAACTTTAATCCTCATTTACACAAGCAAGTTTTCCTTGACAAGTCCACTTGTCAAGGAAAACTTGCTGACTGTACACACTAGCAAGTTTTCCTTGACAAGTTTTTCCTTGACAAGTTTTCCTTGGTAGTGTAAATGAAAAATATGACAAGTTTTCCTTGACAAGTGCCCTTGGCAAGTAATATACTTGTCACATTTTCCTTGTTGTCCATCAACACGAGCAAGTTTCTGACTTGACAATTTTTCCTTGTCCACTATTCCCCATCTACATGAGCAATTTTTCCTTGTCAAGGCAAACTTGTCAAGGAAAAATTGCTCGTGTAAATGGGGCTTTAGTCAATGTCATCTCAAACAGTCTTTCTCAGGACTACACTAACGTGGACGATCCTACTTTACTTAATCATGATATGACTCTTGGGTTCAAACCATTTACAAGCTTTGAAATTGTTCTGTAAAAAGTGTAACTTCCTGTTGTGAGGTTTCTTGTATGAGGTTTCAATGAATAAAATTGGAATGAACATTATGCATGTTTGGACAGAAAATTGAATGTCCTCTGTAATTAACCTCAAATTTGAATATTTGGCATTGTCAGGACGAGAATGGCAAGGAAATGTACCAAAGTGTAATGCCTTTGTTTGGAAGCTTGGCACATTGATTCTGCCTAGGCTGCTTTGAAATGTGATGATGATGGTCTTTTACCTGACAGCTATATACACCTCAGTAATAAGAAATGATGCTTATTAGTCAGCATAAAAAAAAAAAACTTGAGTAACAGCTTTGGGCTTACGTTGTATGCTTACGTAGCCAGTGAAAACGAGCCTTGAGTCTTTTAACATTTCTTCTTTTTTTTGCACATTTCAGGAAAACAACTAGGAAGGTGAAAAGAAAATCCAGAAATGAAAAACGCCCTTCCCAGTGCAAGCCTTCATCGAGGTGGAGAAATTTAAGAATGGTTGTTGGAAAGGATAGGTGAGTGAAAATCACTTGTACTAAGTACACTGTAAATCCATCATTTCCGATTTTACTTCAGCCCTTCTTTTAAGGGCTGATTTGAACTGGGGAACAAAGGAACAAAGATAAAATATCTTAAGGGACAAGCGAGCAAAAACCTTTTTCGAGATAAAACATGCTGAGAAGAAGTTTGGAAGTAATTTCGGGAACAACAGAACACCAGCAAAATTTTAAAGGGGAGAAGAAAACATGAACCCCCATGGGAGGGCCTCAGCGTTGAAGTTGATCTGGGGACTAGCCATAACAACTTCATCATCTTGGTGCGAGGGTGAGAATTGAGTCCAAGAACCCGGCCTCAATTGCAAGTCTGGCACCTTTACTTCTCGGCCAAGCTCCTCCCACCACAAGTGCAGATAACGTGTAGTTACCATCGACCCAAAGAATTTTTACCTGAATTTCAAAGGCATAAACTTATCTAGTCAGAACAAACGTGACTTGAACCTGGGACCTCCGGATCTGTCAGGACCAGCACCCTAACCACTTGGCTAGACTGGACGTAGCTGGATGTATGTCACGTCGTTGTCAGGTCGAGAATGGCCAAAATATATGTTTAAAATATAAAACCTATGTTCTGAGCATGAAGGGCCATTGTTCAAGTTGATTTATTTCTGGTGTTCCAGTAGTTTCTTGTTTCCAACTGATGGAAATCAAGGTGTTTATGATGAAGTTGTTGTTGTTGTTAATACAGTGATGAAGAGGAGGACAACACCAAAACACCACCATACATGTATAAAGAAACAGAATATTGCAGAGACAGGTAAGCATTTTGGAAAATGTGAAAATTAAACTGAAATCCTGAAGACTCACAAGTTGTGTGAACCAAGAAATTGGCAAAAAAAAATTGTAGTGCATCTTTCCTTTGTTTTTGCGATGTCACGGTGGCCATCTTTGTGTCTCTTGACAAAAAAAAATGACAGCCATGTTGGGGTCAACCTCATTCTCAGGGTTCTCTCATTTTGAGAAAAGGTGAGAGAGAGAACCCTGGAAATGAGGTTGTGTTGGTATCACAAACCAGTCTTCTGGGAATAGAGCCCTGTTTGTTTGTTTGTTTCTGAAAAAATATGGCCGGTGGTCACATGAGTGAAAACCAGCAATAGATTGTGTTGATTGGACAAACTATTTTGAGCAGTGCATCTTAAGGGTATAGACATCATTACTCGGAATACCTGAAAGGTATCCGAGTTATAATCTGTGCAGAATTTAGTTTTCTGTGCAGCAAATGGACAATAGAATTACGAGGCGGTGATTTCATTGGTTAAAAAGCAATGTGCTACACCCCTTTGAGCAATACATTTCACCTCCCTCTGTGACAAAACAACCTCA
>BLFP01001701.1:255276-265276 GCA_014634505.1 Montipora efflorescens | reverse complement strand
TATCCGCCAACCAGAGCGAAAATGCTTGGCCTAATATGATAACTTAGTCTGTGGGCTGTTGACCAAAGTAAAATGCGTACAATTAAATCCTTTTCCACAAAATGAAATCAGCTTGTTACATTTTAGCCATTTGTCCTTCTTGCAAAGTGGACTTGGTGAGGAGCTCACCTCCAATCTGGGCCCCAGAGCTCTTCTCTTGACTGAGGGAGAGAAGACCTCTGGTGGGTTGGGGGGAACCCTGAAACAAAGTGTCTTGGTGAAGAACAATTAAAAGCGTCACTGATTGGCGCATTCATGTTAGCACGAGGAGTGCACAGGTGCCGTAAGGTTCAAATAGCCAATTTTTTGGCTATAAGAACCCTACGGCACATGTTCTCCTGCATAGAGTTTCCCAGAGCCTTGGGTCGATCCGAGGCTCTGGTGACGAGAATGAGCTCACCTCCAGAAGCAAACAAAGGCTACCCCCAGTTTAAGGGATCGGTTTGTAAGCCCTACAAGTCCTCCTTGTTTTTCAATGCTCAATTTAAGCGCATGTGACGTAAACAGGTGACGTGCGGTGATTGGCTATGGGACACAACATTTGACGGGAAAGCTGTTCTAAGTATAGACGGTCTACAAAAAAATACTCCAAGGAGAGATATGAGATCATGTGTACACTCTGGTTCATAAACTCCTGGCTTCAGTCGGAACTGAATGGGATGATTTTAGTGAGGCAGTTTCACGCTATTTAGGCTGCGCCCTAAAGACTAAAAATTGTCTTTTTATTAATAGAAACCAAAACGACAAGTTTTAGTACAGTTTTGTCTGTTTGACTGCAGAAAAAGCCTGATTCGGACATGCGACCAAAACGCAAATGCAGATGCCATTGCTAACCAAAGGAATGATACGCTTGCACTTCGCCAGCGTAAGAAATGGCAAAAAAGTTACTAATTATAAGAGGGTCCTAGACCCGAAGTATAATCTTTGATTAGGATTATACGAGAATAAACTTGACGAATACAACGAATGTATTGCCTTTATTGCTCCAATATGAAAACAGCGAAATTCAAATAACATACCCAAAAAAAAAAAGAAAGACATCAACATCACATGGCATCGAGCTCCTAACCGGCGGGACCCCTACACTGAGAATCGCGTTTTTGCTTCGCTCCACGTACGAGCTAATCTTTGTCAAACACAAACTCTCAACCGGACCGACCAGCACCCAGGTCCTAGATGTTCAAACGATGGATAGCGCTATCCGCCAGATAAATCACTATCCACTGGATAACTCAAATTGTTTTGCTAGTGTTTATCCGCTGGATAGTGATTTATCCGGTGAATAGCGCTATCCATCGTCAGTTTAAACAACTGGGGCCTGATGAATTGAGACCTCAGATTATAGAGCAGTTTAGTGAAATCGCTCCAGCATGGATTGGACTCCCTTTTATTGAAAGTAAGTGCGAACGATTTTTCGGGCTACTTTTGTAGCAGCTTTAGTTGCTTTCAACTGTGTTGATCAATCCCTAGCTCTATCTCGTTCCCAGGGTCTCTCTGTCGATATCGACAATGGAGACCCTGCGAACGAGGTTGCTCCTCGCTTAGAATCGTTAAATATTTCTCTTCGTTTTAGATTGGTAACCAAACAGCCACTGTAATCACACTTTGTGGTTTGACAGACTTTAATTTGACACAAGAGATGACTCAAATGGCTATCAGAAATGTTAGTGGTCTCACTGTTCTTGTTAACATTCTGAGAACGGACCACGTTAATTGCCAGGTACGATGGTGCTTGCTAGATTGACTCATTCTTAAATTTACTTCACACAGTCATATAACAAGTTAAGTGGTTTGAAAAAAACGTTTTCTGGATTTGTAATGCTAGGTTTAGCGGTTGGCTATTTAAACCGATCTCGCGACACATTTACAGCCAATCAGAGTATTGAAGCGCCCAGCTTGCACGCGTTTCCCGCGATTTTCATTATGTTATGATTGGCTGTTTTTATCGATTGCGTCGGTTGTGATTGGGCAAGACGTTTGTTCATTGATGTATTTTCTTTTTTTTTTAGATCGGTGCGTTGAAAATTCTTCAGCAGCTGACTTTAAACAGCAAATACAACAGGCGGACAGTTATAAAACAGGGAGGTAAGTCATGTAGTTTGATGCTTTCCTTTGTGAGTTTCGTAAGGTAAAAGTTGCAAGAAAAAGAAATTAACATATGAGGCAGCGATTTGCCCTAAAATAATTTTTGCGGCAGTAAGGTATAGCTTCCTTGCTCAAAACAGTCCATTTTAAAAAGTAAATACGATGTATCACTATTCAACATTTCTTTCTTTTTCAACTGTCTACTGCCCTGCAGTTCATCTTATCTCAATACTTTTTATAGGCGTTCAGATTCTTATCGATCTCATCACCTTCGCCACAAGGGAGGTGCAAGGCTTAGCCGCAGCTAACCTCGCCAACATGGCGAAATCAAGCCTAGGAAGAAACATCATGAAAAGATATGGAGGAATACAAAGACTGGTGAGGAGTGTTGAAGGAATTTTGTCATTTGTAGAATACTTAAATTCTACTTAATTGAATCAATCATCCAGGCTCTGCCTCCTCCACAGGCTTTCCCAGGGCTTAGTGGGAAAAAGGACTTTTAACGCGTGGTACTGGAAACGAGCGAGAAGCGCGAGTGGGGAATGCTGGAAGCTAGAGCAGAGTGCAAGCTGGGAGTGATCGCGAGCGAATGGGGACGCGGCAAATCCAGGCTTGAACGGGACTCGAACCAATGACCCTGCCATTGGTCTTTTGCAACATCCGCCATGCTGGAGGGCAAAGGCGTAGTGCGCTGCAATAGCTCTACGATCGTTGAGTAAATAATTAAATAATTAATTTAAAAATATATAATAAAATACAAAATATGCAGAAGTCTAAGTATAAATGCATACAAGAAGAGATAAATGAACTAGAACTAAATTCATGTACGATTGTTTAAAATATCTGCCCATTTGTAGAAAAACGCTCTTTTTGTCGGTTGTAATAGGCCATTTCCGAGTTCATGCCTGCCTCCTCTTCAAAGCGAGTCTAAGTGCGAAGTTTTTCTTATGAAAATTAGTTTTCATTCATATGTAAAGTAGAACTAATTAGCATCACAAAAACTTCGCACTTAGACTCGCTTTGAAGAGGAGGCAGACATGAACTCGGAAATGGCCTATTTAACCCTATCAATAACTAATCATGGGTCATGGGCTCGAGTTTGCAAGTCGTTTACCGCAATTGATATCAATCGCAATGCAAGGCAACATTTACATAAAACGATTTTAGAGAGGACGAGAGAGAGAGAGAGAGAAAAAAAAGTTATTTACCAGCTAACCACGGTCTTGAAAAAAACTGCACCCTGCCTGCGGCCGCGGGCAGCATCTTCAAGACCTGGGTCAAAATTTTACTGGGGCTATAAGACCTCCCAGCCTGCAAATAACAAATATTTATTTATCTTAGGTTAGTCTGCTTAACTACGATAACGGGAAGAACAATTACAGAAGACAATCGACGAGTGTATCGGCTGATTTAGAGGTAGCCCGCAATGCGGCACTTGCTCTGTGGAGTTGTAGCAAGAGCACGCGCAGTAGGTTAGTAATCCGCCGGTGGGTTGTTGTCCTACATCATTAGGGACCTTTAGATCGGAGGACTAGTACTTATACGAGTACGAGTTTTCCCTTCTGAGCACGCGCACTTCGAATGAATGTCGGCCTCCAAACCTTATGCGCATGCTCAGTACGGAAAACTCGTACTCGTAGTTTTCCTCGTCCTCCGATGTAACGAAGGCTCTGCACGCCTCGCACGAACGCATTTTAAATTCTGGTAGGTTTCTTTGCCGTTTTTGTTTTGACAGCGACGTGAAAAGACCAAATATGGGGTTATGTGGAGGTCGCGATCATCTGACAATAAACTCTCACTTTTCACTCCAAACAACCACACTGTTCATACCAACTTTTTCACCTTGAATATTGATTGATACACACTTTCCAAGCGGAGTACTTAGAAATTACTAGAAAAGCGGGAAATAATAATAGTTCTCGACCACGTTCTTGTAGCCGTCGTCGTTGTCGTTGTCGTTGTCGTCCTGTGGCTGTAATAGGGAGATTAAGCAAAGATGACGACGCCGGCTTGGAGAACGCCATGAAACAATATAAGGTCTAAACGATGAAATGATATGTGAAATGGATCATATATGAACTGCGGATATGAAATCAAGTAAAGCTAGGATCCTCGCAGTTATGAACGCAATTTTTGCAATTGCGTAAGGAAGACTGAAAAATTCAGTACTTCAACGGGGTTTGAACCCGTGACCTCGCGATACCGGTGCGACGCTCTAACCAACTGAAGCCACTGACGTTGGGAGCTGGTCATTTGTGGGTTCCAATGTTCCCGTGAGGAATGAGTGAATGATGAAATGATATATGAAATGGATCATATATAAACTGCGGATATGAAATCAAGTGAAGCTATGGTCCTCGCAGTTATCAACGCAATTTTTGCAATTGCGTAAGGAAGCCTGAAAAATTCATGACTTCAACGGGGTTCTAACCCCGTATGAATTGCGTTCATAACTGCAAGGATCATAGCTTCACTTGATTTCATATCCGCAGTTCATATATGATCCATTTCATATATCATTTCATCGTTGCTTCATTCCTCACGGGAACATTAGAACCCACAAATGACCAGCTCCCAACGTCAGTGGCTTCATAGCTCAGTTGGTTAGAGCGTCGCACCGGTAGCGCGAGGTCACGGGTTCAAACCCCGTTGAAGTCCTGAAATTTTCAGGCTTCCTTACGCAATTGCAAAAATTGCGTTTGTAACTGCGCGGATCATAGCTTCACTTGATAAGGTCTAAAGGCACCCGCAAACAAGGAAACATTGGTCACGGTTACATAACAAAACAGTAGTTGTGCACGCAAGGCACGTACGTTTTACATTTCTTTGCCGTTCACGTCTTGACAACGACGTGAAATGATCAAATTTGAGGTCATGTGGAGGACGAGACCACCTGGCGATGAATTTTCATTTTTTTCAATTTCATTCTTGGAAAGTGTATTCACACTTTCCATGCCGAACGAATTGGAATCATTTCAAGTTTATTATAAAAACGGAAAATGTTTTGAGACAACGTTCTCGTTGCCGTTGTCGTCCTTGCTTTAAGTCTTTAATTTCATGGAAACTTAGTCAACTATATTCATGATTAGTAATTTTTCACGGATTTACTCATAGGGATACTTTAATGATGTTTACGTCTTCTGTGTGTACTGGCAGGATGTATTTTCATACTTAATGTATGTTTTAAGCCCACAACTGTATGAGTTCAAAAAACCACTTTAACATGGTTTAGATTAATCGGCCTTTTACTATTAAAATTGGTGTAAAAGGACACTTCCAACTGTGTAATTTTATCCTTGATAATACCCATAAACAAACTTTTATCCTTTAAAAAGAGTAAAAATACCCTATATATAGAGTAATTTTAGAAGATTTTTTTGGTGTAATAGTTTACACAGTAATAATGTGTAATTTTACATTTTTGCGTTCGTAACATTACACTTTAATTTTTAGTGTGTAAGCTAAATTTCTTTGCTTTTATAGGAATACTTTATACTGTTCCTTGACTTCAGATTATGCTTACATCTAAATTAATAATTAAGGTGTGTTTTGTGTTTGTAACTTTATTTTCCGCATTAACGATATTCCTTTTGGATACGTGGTAATTAGAATTGAAATTAGTCTTTACAAGGGAGAAAACTAAAATAAATAAAGGGATTAATTTGGTAAATAAATAAATTCTTTAATGAACATAACAGAGCTATTAAGGAGGCTCGAAAGGGTTTCAACACTTGGAAGACTTTCTGTTTAGATCGAATAACGCTACGACACTGTATCATGTAACAGCAATGTTATGGTACCATATGAAACACCGATTATTTTCAAACAAGATGTGATCGTTATGGTGAAGTTACCGTGGCAATGGAAAAGCCCAGCAAAAGCACCCTATATTTTGGATTTAGTTGCTCATATCTCAAAAACGAACTCGGTGATCCCCCTATTTTTATTGCTGAAAAGTGATTAGAAAGGCCCTTCTAATTACTTTTCTGAAATAAAAATGAGGGTCACCAAGATCGTTTTTGAGATATAAGCAACTAAAGACAAAATAAAGGGTGTTTTTACAGGGCTTGCCCATTGCCACGGTGACATATTACGTCACAACAGTGACTGTATCATCATGATACAACGTTGTGGTGCCGATCCTTGTAATAAGAGCGTCACTTGGAAGCGTTGAAACTGGTTCGAGCCTCCTTAATCAAGTGAACTGAGTTATGATCCTCGCAGTTATGAATGCAATTTTAGTAATTGCGTAGAGAAGTCTGAAAAATTCAGGACTTCAACGGGGTTTGAACCCGTGACCTCGCGATACCGGTGCGACAAAGATATTGATACTATATTGAGGCGTTTACGCATACTTGACAAGATTTCATTCGCTCTCTGGTTTCCTGCACGTTTTAGTCGTTCTTTCCCTTCACCTGTTTTTGCGGGGTTTTTTTATTCGCAGGTCAGCGATTTATAACGCTGGTGGTGTGCCTTTACTGGCTAAACTCATTAAACTGGACAAACAAGATTTCCTTATTCCTTTTGTTGGTCTTGCACAAGAATGCGCAGTAGAGGTTAGTTTTTAGGTGTGCATGTCACAGTTACTAATCCGTGGATCACGGAAAAGATTCGATTCCACCCCAGGTACTCTTTTGCGGGGATGAAGCGTTACAGTCAAGTTGGAGATGAACGCTTCGTTTTGAGAATATTGAACTTGGTCCAAAGGTTTTAAAGTCATTTCGTCACATTTAGGGGCAGTTGAGTTTTTTCTTTTCACTTCTATTATAGATCATGTGAAAAATGGTCAGTGGAAAGAGTAAAGAAAAGTAGATACAGCTTATTTTGAGCTTAGCGGAGAGGATTTTGAATCACATATCAATGAAAATCAAATTGAATTCCATCTAAGTTGGGTGTTTCAATCTCTTTATTCGGGCCAATTAACTCTTTCGCGGTTTTCTATTGAGTTTCGTAAAACCAAGAACATAACTGATCTCTTTGACCAATCACATCAGAGCCCGACTGGGACAGTCAAATAAGCCAGTCACAACTCAAAGTAAATGCGTACAGCGGGCACTAAGCGCAGGAAAACGCGTGCGAGCCAATCACAATTGATTTTGGTTTTTTTTCACTTTGATTGGCTGGAAGTGTGACGCGGGGTCTCTTTGAGCAAACCATCAACCCAGTTAAAGGCCCACATTCGCCCAAAAGTCATTGCACACCGTGACTGAATTTCGTGTAACACGAAATTACCTAAATATCTGACATGTTGTTTCCCGCGTGATTCGCCTGAGTGCCTTTAGCCAATCACATCACGTATTTGGACAAGTCGTTATTTGAAAAACAAAAACAAACGACCGCAATGACTTTTGGGTGAAGGTGGGCCTTTAATGACAACTGTTGGTGCTTTGTTCCTCAAGAAATAGAATCTCATATGAGGAAGACAAGTTGGAATAAGAGAATTTTCACACTTTAATGCTGCCGTTTCTCTTTTGCTGTTTCACGTAAACGCGATGCTTCATCTCTTTATTGCTACCAATGTATGTCTTATGTATTTTGTCAGCAGTTTCGTTTCAGAGAAGCTTTCTACAAAGAGAATATGATAACAGGGATTGCTCGCCGGCTACAAACTGAAAATCAGGAACTACAAGGCTATTGCGCAAGCGCCATATTTAAGGTACCTAAGTTCAAATCGTCTACTCTAAAAGAGCCTTTACGAAGGGATATAAGATTCTGTAAATTAATATCATTGCTAATGAGGAAGTGAGGCAACAGAATCAATCAGACTAAACTATAGGGAAAGCGACTGGAGACGAAGATTTCAAGAAAGCTAGCTGTGAAGGTGGCGTTTCGATCATCCAGGTGATCTGGTGACGTAATTCGGAGGACTGAGGAGAAAAGTTTTAACGCCGTATCCCACAACCGCGCGCGGCCTTATTTTCGCATTCAACATCAATCAATCAATCAATCTTTATTTATTTTAACACGGTAAAAAATCCATCAGGTTTTAGTACAATGTACAACTACATAACAATATTCAATAATAAAAAATTTGTGTCAAAAAGTCTTACTTATGATTACACTAAACTACACCTGTTTTCCATGAATGCCGTGTTTCTAATTGAACTAAAATGATCATTTAACAATTTCTTGAAATTATTTAGGGATTTCACTTGCCTAAGACTGCAGGGTAGACTGTTCCAGAGAGTTGCACCTCTATAACTAAAGCTCTTTTTTAGGTAGTTAGTTCTTGGTAAAGGGACATTTAATTTGTTTGCAGAGTCCCTTAAGACATAGCCTGGCGTACTGCGCTCAGTAAACACAGAAGATAAGTAGTTAGGAACCAGATCATTAAGAGCTTTGAACACCATTAAACCTAGTTGAATTTGACGCTGGGCAATCAGGTCTTTCCAACCAAGTTGTTGTAACAAATACCCAGCGTCGGCATCATAGGAGGAGGAGGTCAAAATACGAGCAGCACGATTCTGCAGTTTTTGTAATTTTTCTGAAAGCGTTTTGCCGCAATTCCCCCAGACAATACTGCAATAATCGAAATGGGGTTGTACCAAGGCATTGTAGATGTAATGCAGTATTTCTGGCGAAACAAAAGGTTTAATTCGCTTTATGGCCCCAATGCCGGAGGCAATCTTTTTGGATAGTGTGTCGATATGACTATGCCATGCCATGTTATCATCAATAAGAATCCCAAGTGATTTAGTAGTAGAAACTTGTTTTATAGAAACATTATCTATCGAAAGTTCAAGGGATTCAGATAATGTACTCAGTTTTTGTCTAGAACCAATTAACATAAACTCGGTTTTAGTCGTATTTAGGGTAAGTTTGTTGCTGAGAAGCCATTTGTGAATGTTACGTAAATCACGATTCAGACTAGACTGCACTGAGTGGAAGTCTGCGCTAGAATATGTTATGTGGGTGTCGTCTGCATACATCCTAGGTTGGCAGAGGCGAGGTTAGATCTCGTCGGGTCTAATTGAATGTTCATTCAGTAACAGGAAATGTGGTAGACACGGAATTATCTGTTGAGTTTTGGCGATGGAAATACTGCGGGGAGTTTGGAAACAACACCTAAGGCCGCGCGCGGTTGTGGGATATGGCGTTAAAATTTTTCTTCCCAGTCCTCCAGATTACGTCACCAGATCACCTGGATGACAATAGGGAGTTTTAGGCCCGTCTCAAACGTCGAACTTTACATGTGCCGAATCTCAAGTTTTTCGGAGAACGTGAACACAAGAGAGCGAATTTGAATTTTCTGTCGTAGCTTTAACACCGAACCTCCTAATTCAGTAGTTCCTGGAAAGTTGCGCTAGTTTTCAGAAGTTAGACAAACCGACATTATGACGAAAAGGATTAATAGACCTGAACTTGCAACTTTAATGACGTTTTCATTACCGTCGCGTCGTAGATCTTAAACTCCGTAATCTCTCCGCTTTATGCGCGCTGAAGTATTAAATGAAATGAATATGATTTCAGAGCTCAGTATTGCAAATTGTTCAAATTCGACGTATTTTCTACAATCTACTTTCATTGGCCCAATATGGAAATTTGCTACTTAAGGTCATTTGTTTATGTTTTTTTATTTATTTATTTTATTTTTATTTGTGTCTATTTTTTATTTTTTTACTATGTAATCAATCTTCTCCCTCTCTGTTAGTGTGCCGAGGATGAACAGACCAGAAAAGCAGTGTACGACTGTGGGGGACTGGACACGCTTGTCGCACTTCTTTGCCGCCGCGATAACAAAAAGCTGTTGTCTGCTGTGACAGGCGCTATTTGGAAATGTGCAATCAGCGAATATAATGTAAAAAGGTATATACGTGTTCAGTTTGAATTTACAAACTGTTCTCTTGCATACGATACGAAGTGACACGCGCGGCGT
>BLFP01001701.1:244277-246740 GCA_014634505.1 Montipora efflorescens | reverse complement strand
ATGCTTAAATTGAATTCAAAGGGCACGCCTTCACTTTTAGGCCGGGACACAATAGGCGACAACTCGCAGCGACAGGTCTCTGCGACAAGGTGCTCCGTGAGTACTACTTGCAAAGAAAGTCGCTGCGACACCACGCCTGTTCGGTGCACACGCAGTGATCTCGAACGAGGGGGAATGTGACCTAGCTTTCTAATTCGATATGGCTGACGATATGAGGCTCTCTCATTGTTTCAGCGACTTGAGGCCGGAAGTGTACAGACGGTGCAACAAGGCTGCTTTCGCTAATTTTGTTGCTGCGATTAGTCGCACGAATTCAAACTGGTTTGAATTGTGCGACTGATCCCGGCCACAAAATTCTGTCGCAGAGACAATGGTTTCATAAATTAACCTTGTCACATAAGGCGAATTGCTGCGGCGACTTGTCCTCGCGACGTGTAGCAGCGACTTATCGCCTACTGTGTCCCGGCCTTTAATCTATAAGAAAAAAGCTCGATTCCCCGCTTTGTCAGTAACATTTTTTCCTTCCTTTTGCGGGCTAATTGGATTTTTTCGGACTTGGAATTTGAGTTAAGTAAAATTGTATTGTATTATTGATTATTAAGTAATCCGTCTTGAGCTTTTTGGATTGACCAAATCACTGAAATGTATCACTTTTGTTTTCAATCTGTGAATCGTATATTATGAGAACCAACCAACCACACCTGAAGCCCTCAGCAGACCAACGTTTTTCTTCAGGTTAATGTCAGTCAATGTTGTGGGAACGCTCTTTAAACTTCTGCAAAATGAGGAGCAAGACGAAGAGGAACTACCTGAACAAGTACGTATCGGCAAAAAGCCGATTTTTGTTTTGGAAATAAATGGTCAAATTGCGTTTGGACAAAGCCCTATTTTGACGAAATCCTGCAAAAGAATCGAAGTGAAAAAAAAAATTATCATCGTCATCGTCATCGTCATCGTCTTAAGAGCGCGCGGTTTTGAGACGCGGACGACAACCGGAAGTGAGCTATGTTCCCTTTAAACATGTTTTCACACAACCAAATTCACATTGCTAAGTATCTTTTCTCCATTAGAGTTGATTAATATAAAAATCTAGGAGACAACACTGCTCTGGCGCGCGAGATGCTCTCTTCCGGTTGCCGTCCGTGTCTCAAAAACGCGCGTGCTTAAGCTCCCTAATAGGGAATACAATTCAGGAAGTAATCGGGCGAGTAATTTCAATATCGGCCGAGCGCGCAGTGCGTGGACGATATGGAATTACGAGCACGATTATCCCTGAATTGTACGACACGAAGTCGTATTACTAATTAATCGTAGCTATAACAAAATGCGATGGTCTCCGTTGTATATCTCAAAAGTGCCTAGCAATCTGCGCGGAACTCACAATTCAAGTACACATTTTGCTCATTTACATTTAAAGTGCCCCTAACCCCAAACTATTTTTTTCGCTAAAATGAATCTTTGTACCTGTTTGAAACGCATTGCGGCCCTTTTTTCCCTTTTCTAACAAATCCTGCCTTTTTATAGGCTTCAAAACTTGTAAAAAGACAAGCATCTTTTGTTCACGACCGAGTCAGAAGCGGAGTGGGTCTATTCCTGATTTGACGTCACAAACTGATTTACATTGCATTAATTAACTCTTAGTAAACATGCATGCAAAGTAGATTGTGACGTCAAATCAGGAATAGACCCATGCACTCCTCTTCTGACTCGGTAGTGAACAAAACATGCTTGGTTTTTCGCAAGTTTTTAAGCCTATAAAAAGGCAAGATTTGTTAGAAAAAAGAAAAAAATGGCCGCAATGCGTTTCGAATAGTTGCAAAGTTTCATTTTAGGGGTACTTAAAGTGCTACTATGATCAAAAACATCATTTCCTTTTTTATTTCACATTTTGAAGGTGTGATTGCTTGACACTTGACTGGCAAAATTTTAATTTTAAGCTTTAATTTATATCCAAAGGGTGGTTTAGTGCTCATCAACCGTGCCTCCCACCCCTGTGACACGGGTTCAACTCTGGCCTCGGGTCGTATGTGGGCTGAGTTGCAGTCGATCTCAATCTGACTCCGAGGGTTTTTCTCCGGGTACTCCGGTTTTCCTCCCTCCTCAAAATCGACTCCCAGCCTATTCCATCAGGCTGTGGTGCTGTGCTCCGAGGTCATACATGGGTCGTGTTCAGGGGCCGAGCGTCTGGCCGGCAGCACAGCTCCTTCGGTCCGACCTCGTTGAGCTGCGCCCTTAGTAATTCAGTCTCCGACTGCGAGGACGGACGATTAGCAGGTCAGATATTATATTATTACTTTGAATTTTGTGGGAGGCGCGGTGGCCCCTTTACTCTCACGGTGCCTCTCTCCACCCAGGTGTATAAATGGGTACCGGCGAGTTCAATGCTGGGGGTAACCCTGCGATGGACTAGCATCCCATCCAGGGGGGAGTAGAAATACTCCTAGTCGCTTCATGCTACGGAAA
>BLFP01001701.1:226777-239277 GCA_014634505.1 Montipora efflorescens | reverse complement strand
TTTAAACAAATCTCGATCCAATCCACTAGAAAGATTTTACCAAAATGTTCTGCTGCAGGAGGCCTGGGAAACTCCTCGATCTTTTGTTGGGGGTCTGGATCTGACCGTTCGTCTTCTGAAGTCTGACGACTTGGAAGTAAGTACGAATTCTTCTGAAATCATTTATTCAGTCGTCGATTCCTTAAATTAAGGAGAAGAGTGCCATTGATCAATGTTGATTCACGTCATGTGAAGTTATGTCCATGATTTACATGGGGCATTGTCCGCACTAGTACTGCAGGGTCAGCCGCGAAAGTTGCGTCCATGTTACATTCGCTAAAAATGAAATGATCAGAATTGTACAGGCCTTGTACAAGGAGAATCAATCCCCTGACTTCGGCGGTAATTAGATAAACTGAGGACTTTTACTTTGTGTGAGCACTGCGGTAAAGGAAACCACAAAAGAGATTTTTAACGCTGAATTAAGACACAAAACTTAAGCAGTCTGAAAGATTTATACAATGGCTCTTAATCTGATATAGGCTCTAAAAATGTGATTATTTTAAGTATTCGCTTTTGCAAAGCAGTGGGCACTAGCTTTAAATGGAATGGTTTATCTATGTCAGACCCTAGCTATTCTCGAATACCACATTAAAGACTAAAAAGGGTAGACCAGTGATTGAAAAAGGATATTAACTATATCACTTTTTGCATACTACCTTAGTTTTAAAGATTCTGCAGTTGTCAACAGTGACTCGAACACAAAAAAGAAATAGACGCAACTCGATACTGACACTAAATGCGCGGCTAGGTGCGCTGACATTCGGCCAGCAGGAGTTCATTAATTGGAGCCAAAAACTGCCAGGTGATCTGGTGACGTAATTTGGAGGATTGGGAAGAAAAGTTTTAACGCCGTATCCCACAACCGCGCGCGGCCTTAGGTGTTGTTTCCAAACTCCCTGCAGTATTTCCGTCGCCAAAACTCAACAGATCATTCCGTGTCTACCACATTTCCAGTTACTGAATGAACATTCAAGTAGACCCGACGAGCACTAATCTCGCCTCTGCCATGTTGAATTCGAAAATAAGGCCGCGCGCGTTTGTGGGATACGGCGATTTTTCTCCCCAGTCCTTCGAATTACGTCACCAGATCACCTGGTGGTACCTTCACCTTCAGCGCTGGTTTCATCAGACCTCTGGATATATTTTAACCTTGTTCCAAGGGTCTCTCATCCTCTCGTTTCCAGTTGACAGGAAGATGAGAGACCCTGGGAACGAGATAGGATATTTTGAGATTTATGACCTCATTGTGCGTCGACAGATCAAGATACGCAAAACATAGCGCGAAAGCTGTTCTTAAAATAGACAAAGTGATAGACTCCTGATGTAGACAATCTGCGAGAACAAAAACTTCAACGAGAGACTTGGCTCCAAATCGTAATCTCCTGTCGCTAGCGAAAACCGCCTTTAGATCAATCTGTTATTCTGTTTGATTAGGTCCTCATCAGCGCCTGCGCAGTGATATCAACTATAGCCTGCGATCGTGAAAACTTGGGTGTCATCACTGACTATGATGTCGTCTCTCACTTAGCTCATCTGACGCATAAGGTACGTCTCTTTACCCTTGTAAAGTACTTTCTAGGTATCCCAGAGGGCAAATCTCATTGGGACCCTAAAGTTTATCAAGAAGAAGTGATTTTGGAAACCATTTAACTATAACAAAATGCAAAAAAAAACTGATCTAAACATTCTTAAAATACTAAAAACATGGTTAAGAACTTTGTTAAAAAACGACGAGGTTTCAAACAAAAAGTTCAAATATTCAAATTAGTTTGAATAATTATATCCAGACGGACTCCATACATGCCAATTTTAATTTGAATATCGAGACGGACTCCATACATGCTAAACTTTTTGTTTAATTTTCATTGTTCCTTTCTTTCACTATACAGGCTCCTTATCAACTATTGTTCTTTTAGTATTTATAGTTTGCAATTTTCAAATAAGTTTGACTTGATAATGACGTTTAGCTAACGTCGAAACCTCGTCGTTTTTCAACAAATTTTTAAACCAAGTTTTAGGTATTTTTAAGAACGTTTAGATATGTTTTATCGCAGTTTTTCATAGTTATGAGTTTATCAAGCCTCTTTAATGACAATCTTATCCATGCCTAGTCTCTATCTGCAAAGGGGAAATAAAGGATGGAAACCTCACTGTTAGATATTACAAACAAGAAAATCAGAAAAACATCTTACACAAAAGAAAGGCAGGTAGTTATAGCATCATACAAGCAACATATCAAAAACCTCTCACATACACACCTAACCACAGAGCAGACCAATTTGCTCTCTGAGGTTTAAAAGTCATTCCGACAACCGTCATCAACGAAAACCAGATAAGGCTCTGACTATTTTCAGACTCCAACCAATTTTCTAGAAGAATTCGCCACCAGAACATTTATCATGACGGAGACAGTGAACCGCACCCTTTTAACGTGAAATCCATTTAACAAATCGAACCTGGTTCAGCGTTGTCTGTTCTTTATCGACAAAAATATTCATCATCACAGTAGTCAAATTTTTGTGGACTCGTGAGACGCAGCCGAGTGAATCCACAACATTTTGTGACCAAGATCATGACACAAAAAAAGAGCATGCGTTGTCGAAAACTTTTTCGTAATTTGATTGTGTTTATTTCCGAAAATGAGCGTTCGTGATTGGCTATTACAACTGCGTGACACATTGACGCGAGCATGATACGAGCAGCGTTGTGTAGACTCTTATCGACAACGGCAAATTAGCCAATCAGATTGAGATATTACAAGCAATTGTGTAAAACAAAAATGAACGGAAGAAACTCGGTCTGTAACTTTCAGTACGGATCTTGACCTCGGATAGTAAGAGGTACTGGTGATCGTCATTCTTATTGTCAACATCACCATTTATCATCATCATCGTCATCGTCATCTTTCCTCTCTTTCTATTCGTTATTATTATTAATTTGTTTTTAGACTGACATTCTCCTAAGGCGCCATCTTGCCGAAGCCGTCGCAATGTGCAGCAAGTGGGGCAACAACGCTAAACGTTTTTGTGACAAAGGAGTTGTCAAATCTATGGTGGAGTACTTAGGGTCACGTGACATCATTGTGCAGCGATCAGCAATGCGAGCACTTGAGCAGCTTGGGAAAAGTCCTGAAAGTTGTATTATAATGCACCGCGGTGGAGTTGTCAAGGTCCGGTGAATTTTATTTTCTTCAAGAGAAAATAGAGAGGCGGAAAAACGAGTAGGGGATAGGGCCAGGATTTGCCAATTTTACAAATTGTTTTAGAAACAGGATTCGGTTTCCCACGATGTCCGAAACTACTTTTTTTGCCAATTTTACAAATTGTTTTAGAAACAGGATTCGCTTTCCCACGATGTCCGATGATATCAGCGAAACACGACAGCATGGCAATGTGTAAAAACCGATCATGCTAATATGACCACTTCCGTTTCTATTCATCATGATCTTGATATTTTCTTATCCCAAAGGAAGGACTACGCGTCTCACTCTGTTATCCTTATTTCCTCCTGTTTTTTTTTTTGGTGATATTCTCACAATGTCTATTTTATGGTCTTTTGAATTTGAAGGTTTACTTTTTCTTTCCACATTCTATTTTGGAGTTGTTAAGGTAACTGTAAGGCTAAATCATACGAGTAATCATGTTTGGAGTTCTTTTTTTCTGGTTTAGGTTTTTCTTGACCAACCAGAGAGTTGCAGTCACGAGACAAGGAGGCTTTCTCATTGGTCAAAATGACAGTGGGATGTCACCCACTAGACCAATAAGCTATTTCATTATTGTGCTATCTGTTGTCATTGGGCAGATTCAGAAATTACATAGAGTGTTTCAATATTTTAAGTCAAAAAACTTTTATTCGGGAAAATGCTGTACATGTCAATGCATATTTTTTTCGTCTCTCAGTTGTTGTTAGAGATGATTGGTTCAAAGGACGCTGGGTTACAAGAGGCTGCAGCTGGATGCCTACTGAACATGCGTCAGCTAGCGATGGCCAATGAACGAGCCGGAAAGGATCAATGGAACGGAGACTCCAACTCAAATTAACATTATTTTGAAGGCAAAGACATTATGCTCCAAACTTAAGACATTTTCTCGTGTTTTGAACTTTTATTATATCTCTCAGATAGTACGCGCGCTGTAATTGGCAATTAGCGGGCCGTATTCTACAGTACGGCCCGCTGTACAGCCCGCTAAATTTAAAATTTCGCCAAAACATCATCTAGCGAGTTTTTCATGTCATTTCTGTTGCATAAACTTGTACTGAAAACTGTTTGAATCTTGCAAGCAACTATTTCAAACTTAACAGCCAAGAAGATTTAGTTTTTGGGATTTTGGCACGGCATTCTTTGTGGCAGTTGAACCTTCCGCTTCACTTTGACTAGTTTCCTTGCCCGCGCGCCGGTTAACCTCAGAGATATAATAAATATCTTACTAACCTCGTTTTCTCGGTCCGTCCTGTAAGTTACGGATCCTCGTTTTTTCCCGTTGATTTATGGCTCGCGCGAAACGAGAAAAAACTCGGTCCGTAACTTACAGTACAGACCTCGAACTCGGTTAGTAAGAGATATTTATTGCAACTTTGCACGATCTTTTTTTATTATTACAAGCATGTTTCTGTGATTTCCAAAAACAATTTCTTAACTATTTAAGAGCGAAATCTAACATTTTCTATTTCCTTGCACATTGGCATTATAAATTTGAAATACTAAAAAAATCAGATCCGTCAATAAAGCAAGAGTTCGTACAAATTTCATAGTCTAACAATTTTTCTCTCTCAATTCGAGAGCATCATCCATCAACAGGTCTTCTTAATCCAACCGATGGGACAATGATAAAGATTCAGAAATGTTGAATGGTTTTTATGCAGATTAAAAATCGTGAAGCCGGAGACAACCCAATTTGCAAAAGAATTTATGATCCGTTTTTGAACGGTTTTGAAGTCTGGATTGCTTGACCAAGAATTTCTCCAGGCACAGGTATCCATAACCTCAAAGTAGTGGATTTTTTTTCGATACAGGAGACTCGTTGGAGCTTGGCCATTGAACTAGGTTCAAGTGCCGGACAATTGTCGTGCTTTACTGCACGTTTGGGTGACAACTTGTGTCCATCGCATCCGTTATTGGAGCGTCACGCAAATGTTCTTTGGGTGATGAAAGTTCGGTAAAAGTGACCCCGTGACCATGATTTTCCCGCCATTTTTCACGTTTGTTGGTTGTCGCTCGTCGTTTCTGCGTGAAGGAGGCATTTTCGCATTTATCGTTAACGTGGTATTTCTTCTCGTTTTTCTTCTGCATGTAAAGTTGTTTGTGGAAAAAAGAACCCCAAAACCACTTTCCAGGAAGTCAAACAAGAAAATATTAGGTTTCTTGGTTATAGATCCTTCATAACTGACTCCTTACCGCAATTTTCCTCATCAACTCACGTTGACTGTTGACTAACAAAACAGCTTCATTGAAACTCGCAAAATTTGACAAGTAAGGACTTCTATTTTATATAGCGGCGTCTTTTTTTACGAACAATGTGTAAAAAAAACTCAGAGTTTTAGTTTTTTGTTAACTAAAAGAGTCCATTCCAAGTTGCCGCGCTAAATCTCGTATGTTTCTCAAAATGTGGCTTTTTTATATTTTTTATAATTATTTATTCCTTAAATAACAACATTTACTTACACCGGAATACAATAATACAATACATTACATAACATACATGTATTCAGTAAGCTATAAACAAAAAAAGTCATTACTACGATTTCCCAGTTAAATTATTAATCTATTCCGTGCATGCATGCCTTCCTTTTAAAACCGTTTACATTAAACATGTTTTAATTTTTATTATTTTTATTTTGTTGAGGTTTAACGGATTTAAAAGGTACTAAAGAAGATAGAAAACTAGGACTGAAATCGTTCTATTTTTGGGTGTTTCTTCCTTTGTTCCTTTGTCTTTGGACATATGGTCCTGCAAAACAAAATGTGGCATTTTGACTTGTGTAGAGCAGTGGATGGTTTGCCTCCCACGAGTCTCCAAACACCATCTTCTGCACTACACTTGTAACAATTAACCTTATTTCGTCGTTGCCTCGATGTTTGTGGAAGAAATAAAAAGCTATTCAGAGCCCCTTTCTTTGGGCTGCCACATAGCGTTGTGACGTAACAGACACTTCAAGTGTGGCAATGCTTGCTGTTAAAAGAGGATTAATTATTTTCAAGTTTATTAGCTGTGATGTTGCATAACGGTCAAAATCATAATTAACAATTATTGGGCGAGGTTGCGCAAATATCGTGATTTGTTCGGCAAATAATTGATCTGCGAGACACCGACAAAACACGAGATTTTGCGATAGCCGAGTTCAATAATTGTTTCGTCATTCGATCACCGAGTTTGTTTTTTGTTTTCGAAAAGCCACAAGCGTGCGCTGCCTTGCAGGTGTCGAGTAATGGCAGAAATCAATAATTGGTTTCCTTCTCGGCATAATTATATTTGTAGACTTCAAATTATACTTACAGTCAAACGTTCAATAACAAAATGTAGGCATCAACAAAGCTGAAGAATTTCACAGTTTTCAATTCGTATCCCGACAAGTGAAGGTTTGGTGTAAAGCTCACCATTCTTTTTTCTGGCTTCAGCTTAAAATCTCCTCATGCAGGACATACGCATTCGCCAACTCGCGTCGATGACACGAGTGACTTCGTCTACCTTTCTTTCCTTGAGAGTTCAACTTTTGTTCCTTTCTTAGTATTCTCACTGTTCTTTTGATCAACTTAAGGACGTTCGCGCCCTTTGCTAATGCGCATTTTTTCGCGCATGTCACGCACACGTCATGCATCGCAGACCCTTCGCAGACCACGAAGGTAAACACGATGCTAAAGGCGCAAAACATTTTCCACAAGAATAAAACGTGAAAGCGTGTGGCATCATGGGATAGCTGTGGACCCAGGTCTTATCGGACATGTCACGCAATGACGTGACAGTGCGAATATACCATCACTTTGAGAACTTCGCAGCGATTTTACTCTCTTGAATGCTAGGCGACCCCTATTTTCCTTTACGTAGATCACTTCCTTTTCTGATTTTGTCCATTTCAACAAAAAACAAATAAAATCTTTGCGTGAGAAGTTACAAATATTTCGCCTTTTATGCTCTTTTGCGACCGAAGTTTTCTTTCATAGACTAATATGTATCGTTTTTCGAGGTCTATTTCACCTCAGAAAAAGACATCAGCAGCAAAGGTATTTCACCTCAGAAAAAGACATCAGCAGCAAAGGTTAATTTAGTTATATTAGTTATGTTGAAGTGAGTACGTTTACCTGATCTAAATTTCACTAATGTTGCTTTTTTATTGCTGACAGTTGTAAGCTAAGATCGTCTTAAAGTAACGCAATCTTCTAAAACTCGAAAACAAGCACGGTGACCTCCCATTTTTTGGTCTTTTTGGCAAAAGTAGATCATTACCTATCTGCGTGGCAAGTTTAAAAAAAATCTGGGAACATTTTGGGCGCGAACGTCCTTAATTAAATCATTCTCTGACACTCGTAGAACCGATCTGCCATTTTCTCACAAGAGCGTGGTTTCAATTGCGCATGAGCAGAATATTATTTGCACTTATTGACACCGCGGACACCGCGGCAAAATGAGTGCGCAGGCTTGAGCCACGCGCGAATCGTTTCCACGCGCGAGGGACTGGTACCAATTGAATTTACCATAGAAACAACAGCGCGCCAAAATGGCGGCAATTTAAATTCTCTGTGTTTGTTTTCATTTTGCGATGATAAGGACAACACTACTTTGATAAGGTTTAAATTTTGAAGAGAGCTTCCTGAAAGACTGATCTTCCGTGTGTCTTTTCAAACCAAAAAACTATGGTTCAAACCAGGAGAATTTTTACCTTGCATTCGAGCGCTAGAGCAAAAGGACGAAGTTCGTAATGTTATTAGTCGCGATGGTCTCTGCGTTGGTAAACTTCTGGGGGGAAAACTGTGCACTGAGAAGGAAAACGCGGGGTAAACATCTTTGCAAGGGCACAGTGATAATTTCTACTGCGAAGATGGCTTCTGTTGCTCCTGTTGAACGAGGAAATTGTCTGCTTGTTTCATTGGAATCATTTGAAAGCGAGAAATAAGTTCTTTTCATGCCCGCATCCCACTCATTCGGCAACTTGGATAAGTCACTTCCCTGCCCTCCATTCTCATATTTTACAACACTAGTTACTTTTCCAAGAGCAAGGCAATAAAATAAAGAAAAGAAGTCTTAATTTTAAGAGAGGATCGCAAAAAAGTTTTGAAACTAAGTATAAATTTGACTCCAATGCTACTTGATGTTTCCCTTTTACTTGGAGTTTGGTAGTGGTCCATCGTTGAAAATATTTTTCCAGTATTTTTCCTGCAGCTGGCTGGTAACTGTAATTTTTTTCTCCAGCTTTGTCGATCACCTTGTAGAGCCTTGCTGGGATGAGGGTGGGGAGACATGAGAATCATGATAATGAAATAAGAAACCATTCACCTGCATGTGTTTGGAAAATACTGATTTCACTTTTGCATGCATTGCACCAGCAAAAATCCAGCCTAAATTTTGCACTGTGTGTAAAGATACTGAGAGAGGAATGTAATCATACATCCAGCAAGACTAGAGGCATTCTGCTTCATACTCTAACATTTTATTATGCACAACTGATCCAGTTTCACTACCCAATGATAGACCCACAATGGCTCTATCTGGACCCACAATGACTCTATCTGATTCCTTTTCAACAACAACAACCACAACAACTACTATGGTATGTGTTACCACAAAACACAATATACAGTAACTCAAATATCTCTCTAATTTTATTGTTGTAAGTACCGTATATTCATTATTAAGACTATTACAAGTAGGAGCATTCTCAGAAGTTAATATCCAAACCCATGCTCAGCAAGAGAAAGACTAGAATAACATACAGCTGTATTAATGAAAGTAAGACAGTTTACTTGAATTAAAAAACCAAATTATATTTGCTTGTTCAAACATTGACTTAGAAGGTGTGGCAAGTAAATAATTATCGTCCCTTTTCTAGACAATTTTGAAGAGCTGTTTGGAAACCATCTTGTATTAATCACTGACATGCTCACATCTGTGATGTTTAATTTGCAGTAATACTGTTGTCATCATGCAGGATCTCATGCAGGAAAAAATGAGAGATGAATAACAACCCTGGCTTTTTTCATCACAAAACCAATAAAATATTCAACGCTGAAATCCTCATCACAATCTCTGAAAACAATCTGGAATGTTGCTTGCCATGCATGGTTTGACCAGATCAGCACACACACACCAGGAAGAGTTTTAGACTTAAGCACTGGAATAAGAATAAATGACATGTTTAAGAAACAACAGGAAACTGATCAAAGTAAAACAATAATATTTAATATTATCACTTGGTCATTTTCATGCACAGATGTCACTTAAGATACTTGAAAAAAACATGGAAATCTGTGCCCTATTTGTAAAGATCCCTTTATAAAAAAACTAAACAACTTAACTGACTCCCTTAATAAGAGGTTTTGTCTAACAATGCAGATAAAAACAGTTGCTCACATCTTGAAAGTAATGACAGTCAAAATGACAGCCAACCAGATATCAACACTTTCCACAAGATTTCTTCAGGTCAGATGACTGGAACAATGAAATCAACAGAAATCTAGAGATCAATTAAATTGAATCATACCACAACCTGGTGTGTCCTGCAAAGCAACACAGAGCTGGAAAAGAAAGAGCATCACCATCTACCATACAAACCATTGCTCTTGCTGTGGAGAACCAGGTCACAGAAAAATCCATGGCTCTCGTATCACATGTCAGAGGTTAAAACTTCTGTTTTGTCAAAACCCTCCGCGTTTTTAGAGGAATTGCCCTTAGGCGAAAAACAGTAAACGAAAAATGTTATCAGTTTAAAATTTACAACTTTTAGGTCTTCAACGGTGTGACCGAAACACGAGCAAACAGACCGTCGAGCAAACATGGTTTGGCAAAGATAACTTCCATGGAAACGACATAAACAAATAAATATTTCATGCCTAAAATAAGCTTACCTCTTTTGACTTTCTCGTTGGAAACAACTCGGAACTACTGCTTAGTTTTTCTGTCGAGTCTATGTTGAGCGTGAGATCTTGATCATCAAAAGGTCCAATAGAACTTTTCCTTCACCGCCGAATAAACTCAAACACAAAGAGCTCAAAAGCTGGAATCAAATGAATCAAATGTGTTCGAAGCGGAGCATGCGCACTCATTTTGCCGCGGTGTCGCTTCACTGGCGAAAAATGTCTGCGCATGAGTCGCGCAAAATGACACGTGATACGTTTCCGGGACTATCATTGGCTCTCAGGAAAAAAGCACTCCCGAGAAGAACAGAAAAATGGCTGCCGTTTGAGAATCGGTAGCTTGTTGGTTTCCGTTCTTTTTAGAGCGATCAAGGCTAGTTTTAACGCCAGTTTCAAGTGGAATGTATTCTTAGAGAACGTTTATGTTTTGTAACACGTTTGCAACTCCAATCCAACTAGTATCCTCGGAAAATTTGCTCCTGGAAAATTTTATTTCGTGGGATAAGAGCTGCGAAACAGGTGAGTTTTTTACGCAATTTTTAATGTGGAAAGTTTGTTGCCACCGGGTACAAAAAGTTACTGTAATGTGCAGAAAGAAGGATTCCTAAGATTTCCGTTCATGTGTGAATTGGCTTGTACCAGGTGGCAGGGAAATGGCAATATTGTTCAACGTGAAGGTTATTTTTTTCTGCGTTACTCACCTACGATCGGCACGTCTACATGAATGATCAATGATTCGATCAGATGTGAATTTGATTTTGAATGTGATTGTGTCATTGGGAACGTAACCCTAGTATCAAATATTTTAAATAGCTGCTTTTAAGGTCATTTATATTCCCTTTTCTGTTGAATGTCGAAGTTATTATACTTTTTAGCAGTCACAACACAACGATCCTTGCGTTTAAGTACCGGTAGTTACCAAGTTGTGGATTTGCAATTAATTTAAGTTTAAAATCAAAATCAAAATCAAAATCCATGTTTGTTAAAATAATATTTGGGAGAACAGAAGTGTAGGTACAGATGTATATAGATATCTATAGATTCAGGTCTGTTACTGTTTTTCAAATCTTTTTTTTTTAGACTATTGTTTTTTGGAAGCATTAATGATGTAATTTTGGTTTCAGGGGACTGTCATGTGTTTTTAGTCAAGTATGGTTGACAGTGGATAGTTGTTCCTGAAAAGGCTGAAAGGAAGCTTTATTGCCTTGGACTTTTTTTGGTTACACCCCACATGTTTGTTCTTTTCTTAGATGGAAAAATTTATAATTAATATATTATGTGATTTGGAGCTGCAGTTAGAAACAGTGTCCCATGCATAAGGTCTCATTGGGTTTGATGGCAGTAAAATAATTTTGGTAAAAAATATGTTTAAAGTTTTTATCATAACTTCTCACCTTGGTCCTGCTGGACATGCTCTACCATTTTGCACAAGGAACTTGTCAATCAACCGTTACCTTTTGGTGTATTTGCAATATGATCTTTGGATAGCAATTGATTTATTTTTCCTATCCCTTATGTGTAGATATCCTATGTCTGTCACATAGTTAGTTTTCAGCTTTTATTTCCTGTAGTGTATCTTTATTATAGTTAGCACACTACCCCACAAGCATGTATTATTGCTTTAATATTGATTGTGTTTGAATAAAGGATATTGTTGTCTTGTCTTGTAGATAATGCAAAACAACCTCAGTTGTATTTGCATTATTTCTGAATGTTACTTTTAAAGGGCAAACCATTAAAAAGTGTACATAGTTTGCAGGAGGTCAGGAAAATTATTCAAAATATTCACTGATTTGAAGTTCCTGAAGCAGGTAAATCTTGAAGAGTTTACGTAACGATATTTGGAATATATATCATTTCTATTTGAGTATGTTTAAGTCCACAGAATTTATTTTCTTTATGTTGAGAAGTACTGTAAGAGCTGTCAGGTCACTCAGATGGAAATTTGACAGACTGTAGCTGTAATTCAAATTATTAGTACAGTTTTGGTCGTTAGTGGAAGACAATATTTTATTGGGACATTTTTTAGTGAGTGATTAACCCATTGACTCCTGGGGAATCCCCATTGACAAGTAAAATCGTCTGGTGTTAGAGTAAAATGCTAAGTATGGCCGGTTTAGGGGTGAAAGGGTTAAAGTGCTATTATTAGTTTGACTTCCTTTTTCTTCATTTGAACCAAAACAAGTGATTAATCATCACCTCCACCATGCTTTGCTTTGCGTTGCTTTGGCTTTTAGAACAAAGTATCAAAGTTGAAGTTGGTGGCTCGAGGAGTAAACTATAAAGACTGTAATGATATTTGAGTATTATTCTAGAACAAATTTGCCTATATCATTAAAGTTATTAAATCAATGGGAATCCAAACATGAGGATGCAGTTTGCTCAGGAGGGG
>BLFP01001701.1:199826-218840 GCA_014634505.1 Montipora efflorescens | reverse complement strand
TTTCGGAAGTGTTCTTGTTTCTATATTCACTTCCTCTTTTTCCGATAAACCTGTTCCGGAAGTGTTTTTGTTTCTCTGTTCACACTTCCTAGAAACCACTGAATATTCCATGAAAGCAGAAGTGTAAAGTTCTTTACGTTGTGTTGCAAAAATGTGCTTGATATCAAGGTAGAAAACGAGTTTCCTCTTTTTGATTTTGATCATTGCAAATGAAACATTTACTTTGGAACGTGTTTCAAGTTGTAAGCTGAAGGTCCACAGGTTAGTCACTTAATAGTCAAGTCAAGTTTATTTCTTTATTCTACTCTACAATCTACAGATACGGGAAAATTAAATTTTCCGAAAAAGTTTACAAAACAAATCATTAAGAGTGGAGTAAATTAATCTGTTTATCAGGTGGGGTTTGGATCAACCAAATAGCAAGGGCTAATCTGGTGGTTGACCCAGGCCAAAGTGATTAACAAAACACTGTAAACTATAAAAGAAAAATAAACTCTTATTAGGATAAAAAGTATTTCTTCGCCTACAACATAGTTAGTAGAGGGAGACGAGAAGGGAAAACTAATCATAGAGATAATAGAATTTAAAAATAATTCACAAGTAGCACAACGAATTGTAAGCTCAGTGTGAGGGAAGATAAGGATTTGCATTGGAAGACAAGAACCTAGACCTGAGAGGATTAATTTATGAACAAATTCTCAATTGAAAAGCCCTAACGTTATTGACGCGAATGGAGCCATTATGAGTTCCACGGTTGTCAGCTGTTATAATAAAATACCAAGGCTGAACACTGAATTCTCACGATTCTACCAAATGGAGTCAAACATTCCTGGTTAAAAAGTTCCCATGGCCACAAATCCACTCTAGAATTCATGGGCATAGGTTTTTCGTACATTTTAATCCGCTAGCCATGCAATCGAAGCCCTGCCAGTGACGGCATTTGGCTGTTAGTGTCCCAAATGAAATGATAAAATGGTGGAAAACATCCTCACGAACTTTGAAGATGGCATGGCAACCGATGAGTTTTATTTGGTAATGTTGTCAGGAAGGACAAACAAAGACTTGTTACCTTGAAACTGAACTCAACGGTCACTGTTTTGTCTTCAAAGTTTGCATGACTAGCGGATTGAAATGAACGAAATACCTATGCCCTTGAATTTTACAGTGGATTTGTGGCTGTGGGAACATTTCAACCAGGAATATTGTTTGACTCCATTTGGTGGGCTCGTGTGTCCAGCCTTGGTATATTTTATTATGACAGCGGACAACCAAGAAACTGATGATGGTTCAATTCGCGTCGAATCTGGAAAATACCTCACAGGAAGGAATGGCAATAAGGTTAGGCTTTTTAATTGTCACGAGAATTTTGACCGAAAATTATCTTCTCGGGTCTCAGTTCTAATGTCTTCCAATACAAATCCTTATATTCCCTCACACTGAGCTTGGGGCGCCTGTGTTATTACTACTGGTAATTATGATCAACTGGATTCACGATTCAGTTACCGGTGTAGGATATAAAATGTGAAATTTACAGGTACAAAAGAAATTAATTGCAATGACAGTCAATTGTAGACTTCATAATTAAGCAAACTATGATCATCCGGGTAAGTCCTGAGAAGGACTGTTTAAGACGGCATTGACTGACGTCTCAACAACCTGAGCAGAAATCATCTTCAGAGTTAAGTGATTTGTGTAACGTCAGTAGATACCATTAAGACCCTGGTCGTACATGTCATTGGTCAACTTATTCGTGATGTTATTGGTCAACTTTTAGTTAAGGCTAGATGTTATTGGCTGTGATTTAGACTACACAGTGATTGGTGCATTTGAACCGTCTATAGGCCTAAGGTCAGTGTGTTGTTTGTCTGTAGTTGATGTCGTCAATGAGAAGTTTGTAGGGTGCGGGACATTGTAGGCATTGGTTTATTGGTGTCTGTTCTAAGTTTGTAAACCAGATTTCCAGTACGATCTGTTGGTAGTAGTTAGTGCTGTAGATAACATATTCGGCAGAGTCCCAGTCATTTCTGTGGTTTGTCTGTAGATGGTGTTCAGCAATGTTATTGTTGATGTCATCGTTCCTCATTACTTGGTCAGTCTAGCATTCAAATTTCTGCTGATCTCACTGATATAAGTGGCCTGGCAGCTGCATTTTGATCTTATAACTGCCCCTTGTCTGTCCTTTGGTTGGTCTTTGTCTTTGACGTTAGTCAGCAGTTTTTCGTAAGGTAGTGATAATTTGGGTCTGTGCGCAACACGGATGTTGTAAGGCTGTAGAATCCTTTGATGTAGGGTTACAATGTAAGTCACTGTCATGGTTGGTGTCAGGTTAGTGTTTGTAGTGTTAGATTCTGTATGGTAAGTGTTGCATGTAATGAAGTCGCAGTTGTAGTTCTTATTGAAAATGTTATGTTCGTCTTCTAAGCTGTTGCTGGAGTCATAAACCAGTAGCACGGGTCTTGTTAAGTTCCGCATTGTTCTTGCTTTGACTATGAAGTAGGGTTGTAAGATGATTCATCAAGGAGTCTGTCAGTGTGTGTGGATTCCCTGTAAACCGTTGTTCCTAGTCTGTTGTTGTCACACATAACCATTCAGTCTTATATATATACATTTATATAAAAGGAATCCTACCATTATCCTCAATCTCCTTGGTAAACTGAATGTTGGGGTTTTGTCTGCTGAAAATCAATGATTTCGTCTTTTTGTAGAGCTGTAAAAGTATTGTCGACGTAGCGTAACCAGAGTGGTATTGTTCGTTAATTGTAACTTGCCAGGGCTGCTCCTCGATGCTTTGCATAACGATTTCGGCAACAACAGAAACTGGTGAACCCATAGCTGTTCTGTGTAACCGTTTGTTGTGTTTGCCATTGTACTGAAAGTAGGTAGACATAAGGCAAGTTCACAAGGTCGTTGGTGGGTAGTGGCAGTTGTACAGTGGAGTTGCTGATGGCAGTTTTAGTGCAGGCAAGAGCCAGTTGAAGTGGAATACTGGTGAACAGTGATTTCATCACCAGTTTGTGGTTGTCAGGTACTTCATTGTGCTGCCTTGATGGCGCCAATAAAGTTTTCGGTGGACTGTAATTTGTGTCGGGATTCAAGATCAGTCAGAAGTTTCAGTATTGTAGTGAGGTATTTTGACAGTTTGTAAATCTGCGAACCACAGAACTAAACTACGGGGCGCATAGGTACGTTAGGTATGTGTAGTTTGGGTAATCTGTAGAGTTTCGGCGGTCTTGGTATTAGGCATCTGAGCCTGTTGTAACATTGGATGTTACTGTCAAGTTTTCATTGAAGTGCTGAGGTCTTGTTTCAGTACCTCGTAAGTCTGATTGTTGTTAACAAGTTGGTCCAAAGTTGTTCCTTAGTCATTTCAGTGCTTGTTGTTCGTCCTTAAAGAGTCAGGTTGGTCTGTAAGAGAAGCCAATTTTTTCATCCTTGACCATTGATTTAGAATTGCTTAGTGTTCTCTCCGACCTTGATAATAAAATTCCTCTGGCACCCAGGTTATGTAAATGTTGACTGACAGCTTATAGCAAGGATCCAAAAAGAAACTATATTGCATTGCACAGATTTTTAGAATCAAGTCACTTTAATTTGTATATTCTCAGAGATCACCTGTAAAACATTTCAGATAAACTTGGGCAAATGAATAAAGTTGAGATGCTGATTGTTGCAGTTATTAATGAACGATACTTCAGCAGTAACGTTCAAGCCGAGCCAAGTTTCAAATCATTTGCTATTGTTCCTGTTCATGCCTGAATTTTCAGGCTTTCCTTCCATTACTGCTCAAGTAACGTTAATTAGTAATTGCGATGATCAGCATCTTAACTTGATTCTCTCCACAGTTAAAATAATTATATAATAATAGCTTTCATATATTACCCATGCCTTGTCATTATATTTAAACAATGACACCTGACTGTTCATCTTATTGGTTGTCCTATATTTAGATGGCACTTAGATCACAGATACTTACTACTGAAAGATGATCTTTCATATAAAACGACTGCCTCAATTCTTAAATATTCAATAATATTATAGTTGCCACTTCTGCAAACAGTGTTGTCAAAAAGTTGTTTCTATGAGCCAAAAAGGAAAACAATGACAAAAAAAATCAATTATTTAGTTTACCAATTTTCAGATCACCATGGCAAGTGGCAGTTCAGTTATATACATGTCACCTACACCACCTGGACTGATCAGGACAATTCCACCTACAGTTCTGACTCCTCCCTCTACGTCCTCTGGAACTCCTGCTGGTAAGATATGTTAAATAATTATTATCCATAGTTTTTGATAATTATAAGGAACATCAGTCAAAGCACAGGTCACCCAAGCTAATGCATAAGAGTAAATGTCGAAAACAAAAAGCAATTTTGTTTTCATTCTCCCAAGCTTATACACTGTAGCTGCCTGTGGAAAACAAGAAAATGCATTGCTGGCTTTTATACGGAAACTTTGTGCAAATCTGTTGTTTGTCTTTGTCATAGACAGGATTGGTAATGGACCTCTTTAGCTTGTACATTTTGTTTTTCCATTTCAGACTACATGATGTTACTCTAGGGATCAATTTTTTTCAAATGTCGTCTCATGCATATGTATGCATAACTTATGTAAAAACAAAAGGAAAATTCCCTTGGGAACATTGCGTGGTCTGAAATGGGAAAACAAACGTACAAGCTAAAGAGGTCCATTGACTGAGTTTGTAAGAGGAAAACAATTCAGAAGTGCCAACTTAAACTAACAGCTTTAAAATGGTTTTAAGGTTCTGTGTAAACCAACTACTGTAATTGCTCCAAAATCTCTTATAAAAATTTGGCATGGAAAACAGTCCCTCGCTTTGAAAAAGGTTTTTCGATATGAAGACTATATCCTCCTCCTTTCTAGTATTTTGGATTTTGGATTTCTGAGCATTTTGGATTTATAAGGCCTTTCAGCTTAACAGTGGGTTACTAGACCACCCTTAAATAGTAATTAACTCATCATAGCTTTTTTTTTAATTTGCCAGTCAGCAGTTTTGACCTTGATGACAACCAGAAGAGATGGGTGGTGATTGGTATTTGTTTGAACAGGCTTTTGTTACCAGTGCTCCGAGATTTTGTGGCTCAGGAAATACCAAAACACTATACTGCATTGAATATGTCACATAGACTTAACACACAGGTGTACGGGAGCCATTTAAAACAAGATGGAACATTTCAGTTAAACTACGGAAGTATTAACAATAACTCGGGTCGATTTAAGAAGAAATTAGCAAAATATGATTACAAAGTCTCTTCTGCTGAAGAACTGGGAAAGCTGTATCTTGAACCTCACATGGCCAAGTTTACTGGTAAGGATTGAAAGATTCTTTGCGACGATTAGGTGCATGATTTGACAACATTAATAACAGACTTTAAAAGGAATGGATGTATGGTTTTAGTGTATACTTAAACCTTTAAAGAGCACCTACAGTGCTGTAACCCCTCAAATTTTTTGTTAGTCATCAAAAAATCCTCTTGCTTGTTCCTGATCATGTTGGTGAAAAAATTATAGTTATATGTTATTTCCTCAATTTTCTGTGAATTTCACAATTTCGAGAATAAGTACAACTTCAGTTCACTTCCAAGTTTGCAGGAGATTTGTACCCAAATCTTTGATGTCGTACTCCAGAAGAGTCCTCGGATTTGATGGAATTATCTGAATCTGTATTGCTTTATGACATTTTTTGCTGATTTTAAATTATTTCTGTGCCATTAAAGAGCTTTTAAGGCCAAGAACTTCAGATGATTTGTGTGCGTTCAATGGATTTACCTAGTTATTTTTGAAATCTTCACCAAATTATGCATTCTTTTTAGAATAAATAGAAAAAAATTGGGCGTAGGGGTAATTGCTAAGAGCAAATAATAGGCCATAAGTGCAAGTGTACAGCTACATAAACCAGGACACTTAAGACATTGTTGTCAGAGATTTATAGTGGACACTGTAGGTCATTAGGCACTGGTCAATTGACTTATGCTGATGATTCATTAATAATTCATGAGGGTGATGCCCAGCTGATATTCAGCATTTGGGTCAAATTTATACTCCAGTAAAGCCTGACATGTTTCAAGTGTCAATGTTGATTGTCATCCTGTGTCTAAATTGTGTTAAGACCATTTAGTACTTAAAAGTACAGAGTGCTAAAAATTTTATTAGAATGTGTGATTGACTAGGTTAATAATTATTATTATCATATGGCCCATACAACCCCGCGCACTTTCATTGTAAAACTATTGGGAAAATGTACAAGTACAAGGAAAGGTTACGTTTATACAAACGTTGGCCGTGTAGCACTTATATTTTATACAGAATTAACTGAAGAGAGTGTAGTGTAACGTGAAGTGCTAGATTTCTATTCCATATGAACCATGTGAACGTTAGCCCTACTGATGGAACTGGGCCCACACAAGGACAGAGAAAAACTCTGACCAGGGTGGGAATTGAACCCACGACCTTCGGGTTAGATCTCCGCCGCTAATACACTCTCTTCAGTTAATTCTGTATAAAATATAAGTGCTACACGGCCAACGTTTGTATAAACGTAACCTTTCCTTGTACTTGTACATGTTAATTGCGGTGACTTTAACATCTTCAGTTCCCACGGCCTGCTCCCGTCTGACCTTGTAGCTCAGTCGGTAGAGCGGCGGAGATCTAACCCGAAGGTCGTGGGTTCAATTCCCACCCTGGTCAGAGTTTTTCTCTGTCCTTGTGTGGGTCCATTTCCATCAGTAGGGCTAACGCTCACATGGTTCATATGGGATAGAAATCTAGCACTTCACGTTACACTACACTCTCTTCGGTTAATTCTGTATTGGGAAAATGCCCGTATGAGGGCCGGACGCAGTAGCCCGAGCAAGGCCGGAAAAAGCCCTTACGGTCCTACTAGGAACACGTACTGCTCAGCGCGATGCAATTTTAGAGGATTTCGTCGCTTTTTAACACCCAAGTTATTTACAGCCAGAAAAGTAAATGCAAACAACATATTAGATACATTTTCTGTGCAAATTTTTGTTACTTGTTTTGTCCAAACTTCATATTCTGAGTGCTCATGAATAGTGTAAAGAGCCCATATGATAAAATGCTTATTGACTGAGTTTAGGTCGGGCCGAACAGGAAAATAAGTGGCGCTCGGTCTGTACACCATGACCTCGGGCCAAATATTTATCCGTCCGGCCCTCCCACTCAGTCAATAACTACATATTAACCAACTGAATGACACATGTTTCAATTCATAAGTCAGCTACTGTCGCGATAAGTAACCATCAAAACTCCACAGTAATAGACGAGTATAAAAACAGACTTTAATTCTAAATCAGCAACAACCGTGCCAGCCGAATCAATGCTATCCTCCTGGCAATATAACACCCATAAGTCACTCGATGTGGTTACGCAATCATACAACATAAAACTCGTGATTGAGAGCACGTGGCAGAGTAACGCAACATCGCGACATCTCCCTCTTTATATAAGATTACTATACTAAACAGAAACAAACAAATAAAAACAGGTTCAAACGCTCAGTGTTCAATAAGAGTCTCAATAGAAAAGGCGATGAAAACAAACAATGTTCAACGTTCAGTGTGTCCATGGGAGTCTCAGTACATTTGGTAATCCTGATGCCAAACAGGTGGTAGCCTTCTGCGGTCTGATCGGCGCGGATGTATGGAGGGGGCATTTCAGGTGTCAGTCACAATTGTCGACGGTTGCGACCGTAGTGCCCTACCGCATACTTCTACTTCATACGACCTATTCTTCAGAACTCGGGTGCAAGTCCCCATGGTCCATCCCTGCCTCCCAGGAAGTCTCATTCGGATAGTCTGACCACATTTCAAAGGTTCTAATGGGCGACACTTCTTGTTGTACTGGCGCACTTGTCTTGACTTGCGATCGGATAGTTTGGCGGCAGTGTCCTTGTGAGGTGGGTGAATCAGGAGATTTTCATGTGTGGGCAGCAAAGTTCGAGTATGGCGTCCCATTAACCTCTGCACTGGCGATGTTCCAATGCCTTCTGTTGGAGTGTTACGCCAATCTAGGAGGGCTAACAGGGGATCCTGCCCATCTGCTTTCGCTTTCTTCATTAAGCTCTTGCAAGTCTTCACCGCGTTTTCAGCACGACTATTTGACTGTGGGTAGTAGGGACTCTAAGTCCAATGCTCAAATTGCCACTCCTTCGCAAATCCGCTGAATGCCGATGATGTAAACAGAGTTCCGTTATCGGTTACAAGCACGTCTGGTATCCCATGTCGCGAAAACTGGACTTTGCAAACAGTAATGATTCTCATAGACGTAGCCTCTTTAACTTCCTGGACTTTGAAGAAACCGCTCCGGTAATCCACTAGAATAAAAATTGTTGCTGTACCAGTTCAAACATGTCTGCACCAAATCGACCATGGCCGAGGTGGGACTGGATAAGGTTGCATGGGCTCGCGGCATTGGTCTGGCTTTTGGGCTTGGCAGATGGAACACTTGGTAATGAAATCCTTTACTTCGACATTCATGAGGGGCCAATATAGTACTTCTCTGGCGCGCCGCAGACATCCTTCGATGCCAATGTGCGATCTGTTAATTTGTTTCAACATTTCTTTGCTCATGGATGTAGTTACTACCAGCCGTTCGCCCAGGAAGACTAGTCCGTTGTCTTCTCCCAATTCGCTTGTCATAGTACCGTGTTAATTCGCCGTTACACTGTTTCTTTGAGGGCGCCCATCCACTTCTTATGGCTGCGATAAGACTTTGCAAGACCGGATCTTTTGCTATCTCCAATCTGAACTCGGCAATCCTGTACGGTGCAACGGCGAGGTTTTCCGAGTGGTCAATCATTTCAAGCGCGCAGACCAGACCTGTGTCATGCCGGGATGACTCGGATGTGTTTCGGTACGCTCGACTAATAGCATCAGATACCCACATTAGTTCCCCTTTTTTGTACTGCACATCCAAAGTATAATTCTGAAGGGCCATTAACATCCGCTGGAGTCTCTTTGGTGACTTGTGAGTTGGTTTGCTAAAAACCGCTTTCAGTGGTTCGTGGTCGGACTCGATGTGGACAATTTGGTGTATAGCAACTTAAGGTTTACCGAGTAATAAAACTGAAGAACTGAAGAACTTCGCGTCCAAGTATGTACTGATCGAACTTGTTAGTTGACCACACAATTGCTAATAGTTCTTTTTCAATTTGGGCATAACGAGTTTCCATGCCAGTAAGCGCCCTGGAGGCATAGGCGATGGGCTGTCCGGTATGCATTAGTACAACACCCAGACCAATCTCGCTGGCGTCGCATTGGATTGTGACATCTTCTTTGATATCGTAGTACTTCAGGGCAGGGGCTTCGGCCAAGTACTGTTTTACTGTGGTGGATGCTTTCTGGTGCTGCAGTAACCAGCACCACTCCACTTCCTTGTCTTCGAGTCTTTGCAACGGTTCAGTCATGTCGGACAAAAGAGGCAAGAATTTGGCCAAATAATTGACCATGCCAAGAAACCTCTTAAGGCCTTTAACATCGGTGGGCGGTGGCATAGCTAAAATGGCTTCCACTTTGGCGGGGTCAGCCGTCAGGCCCTCGGGAGTTAGGAGATGTCCCATAAACCGTACTTCGGTTTGTGCTCGTTTCATCTTGTCTTTGTTGAGCTTCAGATTCCACTCCCGATATTTCTGAAAGAAAGCACGTTCATGCCTTTCGAGGCTGGTGTTAATCTCCTCGTCGGACTCACCAAAACCAGCTATTTGAAAATCATCCGCGATGACTCAACACCCTCTAGGTCTTCTACAAATTCATGCATACGTCACTGCCAGACTTCAGGAGCACTGGAGATGCCAAATGGCATGCGCGTCCACTGATAACGTCCAAAGGGTGAGTTGAATGTTGTCAGGCAACTTGAAGCATCGTCTAAAACAATTTGGTGGAAGCCATCCTTCGGGTCGCAGAGAGTTTACTTGTTGGCACCTGCTAGTCGGGTGGCAACTTCTTCGTGTGTGGGCAGCTGATAATGTTCTCGACGAATTGCGCGGTTAAGATCCCTCGGATCAAACCAAATGCGGACGTTGTTGGGCTTCACAATGGCCAGCATGCTCGATACCCACTGGGTCGGTTCAGTGACTGGCACAATTACTTTGCGATCAACCACTTCGTCTAGTTTTGATGCGAGGTCGCAAGGCTACTGGCACTCGTCTCGGGGCGTGAACCACGGGTGGTACAGTTTCGTCAACTAGGATCTTGTATTTCCGGACAGGGCGCCTAATCCCTCAAATACATCGTCAAACTCTTCGTGTGTCTTAACTTTTAAAGCCAGTACATCACAGTTGTGCAGAATCACAAATCCCAGAGTAATGCTTGTGTTTAATGACAGGTTCGGCTGGTAGTCACCATCGATAATGTTGCATTCGAGTTAGTTACGCTTTCCACTAGACCAGACGGGGCGATTTGCTTTGCCAGCAATTCTGCGATGTTCTCCTGTGGGCGAGACAATCTCTTTGTTGCAGGGTTTAAAGCGCTGTAGGTGTGTGTCCCCTGTGATTTGCTTGTATATTCCTGCTGGGTGAATTTCACACTGAGATCCAGTGTCTATTTCAAACTGGACTTCGGAATTAAAGTCTGGCATTAAAATTTGAAGCTTGATCACAACCATCCGTGCCTGGGGTTTGCCCTTCTCAGTAAGGGAACTTGTGAAGTACGGGTCCTCTTCGGTGTCGGGAAATGGAGTAATAGTTGAGACTCTAGGCTTTCTTCCTCGTGCCTGCCGCAAGATTTTTGAGCAAAGTGATTTATGTTTCCACAATGGAAACATATTCTTCCATATGCGGGACAATTTCGTCCGTGAACCATTCTGCAATTTCCACATTCCTAAGTCGCTCTTCTTGTAGACGGCTTGATAGATATTTCGTCTTCAACTTGAACCGCGGGACCGAATCTCTTCAGAGCGTTGCCCCACGTGTCCACTCCAGACATCTGTTTCACTTGCTGCTGGGTCTGTTCCGAGGATTTGATTATGTCAACCGCTTGCTGTAAAGATAAATCGTTCAAACGTAGAAGGCGCTCACGCACGCGATCGTCACGTATGCCTAACACGAGGCGGTCACGCAAGATTTCATCTGGGGTGATAGTATCATGAGAACAATTTCTGGCGATCGTTCGCAATTCTGTAAGATAAGTAGAAACATTTTCGCCGGGTTCTTGGTTTCTATTGTTAAAACGGTAGATTACCTGCGTTCTGGGGGCGCAAAACTGATCGAACTTTTGCAAAACCAAAGCGATGTCATCTTGGTTTTCTCCCTTGTTCCAAGTGAATGTGTCATGAGGTTTAACGCCGTCCTCGCCGATGACGATCAGTAGAGTAGACACCCGGACGATACCTTCCTGTTTGTTTACGCCAGTTGCAATTTCGTATCTTTTCCAAGCTTGTTTCCATGTTCTCCACGACGATGCCAAATTGTCATCAAAGGTTAGCGCTTTCGGTGGGGGCAAGTTTGATGGTGGCATAAAAATTTGTGCTTTAACGGCTTGCGCAGCTGTTTGTCCGCCTTCTTCTGTAACCGACAATTTTTAGGCGTGAGTTATCCCGCTCGTGACACCATGTCGCGATAATTAACCATCAAAACTCCACAGTAATAGACGAGTATAAAAACAGAATTTAGTTCTAAATCAGCAACAACCGTGCCAACCGAATCAATGCGATCCTCCTAGCAATATGACACCCATAAGTCACTCGATATGGTTACGCAATCATACAACACTCCCTGTGTTATTGTCACTTTACCTAGTTTTTTATTCTTCTGACTTGTAAAATGTATAGCACGTCTTTACCTAAGCCCCACTTGGAAACCACCTGTATCGTTGTTGAATGTGATTAGCATAGCCAAATAAAGCTTTACTACTACTACTACTACTACTACTACTACTACTACTACTACTACTACTACTAATACTACCACTACTACCACTGCCACTGCCACTGCCACTGCCACTCACACGACACCTTAGAAGACGAACATGAGTACTTTGAGAACGTTTTCAGTAAGAACAACTACAACTGCGATTTTGTCGCAAGCAACACTTACCGTACAGAAGCTAATGCTACAAACACTAACCGGACACCTACCCAGTGCCTATACCCTACATCGAAGGAACCTCGGAGACTGCTTACAATATCTGTGTTGCTCAGAGACCCATCACTACCTTACGAAAACTACTGACTAACGTCAAAGACTAAGACTAACCTAAGGACAGACAAGGAGCACTTCAAATGCTGCGACTGCCAGGCCACTTGTATCGGTGAGACCGGCAGAAATTTGAACGCTAGACTGACTGAACCAAGAGGAGCGACAAGGGACGGTGACATCAAAAATAACGTTGACGAACACCATTTACAGACAAACCACAGAATCGACTTGGACTCTGCTGAATGCGTTACCTACAGCACTACTTACTACCAACGGATCGTACTGGAATGCTGGTGTACCAATCTAGAACAGACAGCACTAAACCGATGGCTTCAACTTCCCGCATCCTTTAAACGATTTTTCGACGACATCAACTGCTGACGAACAACACACTAAACGATGTACTCTATCACAGTACTTCCCGACTTATTCTGCGAAACACGTAGAACTATAGACGGATCAAAATGCACCAATGACTGTTTAATCTTCACAGCCAATTACATCTAGGCTCAACTGACAGGTGACCAATAACATCAGGAATAAGTGGACCAATGACATCTACGACCATAGTTTTTATAGTTACTTTATCTACTGACGTTACTCAAATCACTTGACTTGACTTCCGCTGAGGTTGTCGAAACGTCAGTCAATGTCATCTTAAACAGTTCTTCTCAGGACTACACTAACCCGGACGATCGCACTTTACTTAATTATGGTAACAACACGTTGTTGATGATTCTGTCAAACGGTTTTACGAATTTCCAGCCGATTTCTTGGTCAAACTTTACAAGCTTTCAAAACATCGTCCGGGTGGTGGCACTGACTCATGTACAAACAACCTGAGCGAAAATCAAGGGATTTATGTAGTGTCAGTGAATCCTGCAACTAGTCTGGTCTTTGACATGATTGGTTAGTAGAAAAGTGACATCATTGGTCCGTCTAGTCAGTGATGTTGCTGGCTGGGTGGACTGTGATGACCCAAGTCATTGACCAAAGTACTTATACGGTTAGTGAAACCACTCAAAGCATGCACATAACTCTGAGGATGACTTCCGCTCTAGTTGTCGAAACGTCAGTCAATAGAGACCTTCAGATCTGACGACAAGGGCAATTACGAGTACGAGTTTTCCGTTCTAAGCATACACCAATCTCGACCCAGAAGCTCTTAAGAGAAGAGCTGTGGGGAACCCTGAAAAAAAGTGTCTTCTCATTGGTTCTCATGACGAACAATCAAAAGTGTCTGTAATTGGTGCATTCATGTTAGCACGAGGAGTGAGCAGCCGTAAGGTTCATATAGCTAATTTTTAGCTACAAGAACCCTACGGCGCATGTTCTTCTAAACAGAGTTTCCCAGAGCCTTGGGTCGATCCAAGGCTCTGGTGACGAGAATGAGCATACACACTTTCAAAAATGTGAGCCTCCATACCTTATGCGCATGCTCAGTACGAAAAATTCGTACTCAAAGTCTTCTTCATCCTCTAATCTAAAGGTCCCTAATGTCACCAACATCAGTCCTTCTCAGGACTACTCTAACACGGACGATCTTACTTCATCGAGTTCTGATATGACTCCTGTGTTCAAATTATTTGCTGTTTTACAAGCTGTCGCGCATTTATTTGCAGGTTTTGACAACACTTGTGAACTGTCAGCAGTGTTAGGAATTCTGGCCAACGCGTCATGTTTTAACGTTGCCATTCAAGGAAATGCCAAGGATGTGCGTTCTAAATTGAGAAATAAGTGGGGCCATTGTAATTTCGATCACTGGACAGATGTGCATTTTGCCTACTGCTTTCAAGTTATGGAGGTAATGCTTCGTTGTCTGGGACTTCCGAAAGCAGATGAAGATAAGCAAGTTGACGACCTTCGAGACTGGGAGACTAAAGGTTGGTTGTATGTAATGTACGCTCGCCGCTGCAGTGTACTTCTCGCTAGCTAGAGCCGAAAGATAAACTCTTCTCAACACTTCAGTAGCCGGTTGTTTCTTGCATATCATAATTGTATAAGCACACTTTGAGGAAAGAGACCCATTACACTCCAGAATTGTACTCCACTCAGTCCAATTACTATTACTTACAAAAAGCAAACAATCGATACAGAGTCACCCAAAGAATCTCTAGAGCTCAAACGCTTCATGCATGCAGTCGACGCTAAATGGTCCTCAACACATGTCCTTGACTGTCAATTTTTTGCGCTATTGTGTTTGATAGGATTGACGCTCTGCATGGGCTGTCCTGTAGACAAAGACCTGATGAACCTGGTCACCATAGAGGTCGCAAACCTCGAGAAGGAATTAGAGGACCTGACAGTAACAAGTGTGGATGAACACAGGAATATAAACGATGCCCTTCAGAGCTTCAAGAACGAAGCTGTTAAGTTTTTCAAACGTATAGAAGAAAACCAGGAGAAAATGTCGGCTGCAATTGCCGACAATGCCAAAGACATCAAAACAACTGAGAAGCGACAAGATGATTGTAACGAGAACATTTTTCTTTTAGAAGAAAGTCAGCGTAATCTAGAGTCATCTTTATCATCTGTTAAAGACCAACAGGCTTCTCTTACTTCAGAGGTAGAGTCTTTAGAAATTAAACACTCCCGTTTAGATTCAAGGGTCAGGGCACTAGAAGAGGGAATGTTCGATGCAGTTAGGGCTTTTAAAATTGTTCAAGTACCCAGTCGAAATCCCTGCTTTTGTGGTCGCCGAAACGAGTTAGAAAGCATTGCATCGCATCTGAAAAATACCAAAAATGGTTGTATTCATTCAGCCATTTGTGGGCTTGGCGGTGTGGGTAAAACCTCTCTCGCTGTAGAATATCTTTGTCGGCATGAGAAGGAATATCCAGGTGCCATTTTTTGGATTTCAGGAGAAAATAATGAGATTTTTCAAAGGTCTCTCAGCGAAGTAGCCCGGCAAATAGGAACTTTCGCAGAAAATGATTTTTCCTCATCCCTGTCAAAAACGCTTCAGTGGCTCGGAAAACTGAGAGAATTGTGGTGCTTGGTCGTGGATAATCTTGACGAATTTGAAATGTCACCTGACATGAAAAGGCTGCTCACTGGGCACTGGAAACACTCGGCTCGTGGTCACATTATCGTTACTACAAGAAGGGAAGTGGCTGAGGTAAGTGAAGAAATAGGAATCGAGGAGCAATGTTGCATTGATTTAAAGTGTTTGACAGAAAATGAGGGTATTCAATTCTTAGAAATGCGAAGCGGAAAGGCTGATGACGAGGAAGAGGCGCGTAAGCTGGTTCGTGAGCTTGGAGGACTTCCCTTGGCACTTGATCAAGCTGGAGCTTACATTCGATGCCTCAATCAATCCATAAAATTGTATTTAGAGAAATATAAAAAGCAAAAAATGCTTCTTTTGAAAAAAAAGAAAGCCCGAAATCTTGTGGAAAACACCTCTCCTGAGAGGCTGGCTGTCCACACTACCTGGCTGTTAAATTTCGATCACATAACTCGTATCTCGGAAGAGATGGAGATTGGGAAAGCACCCACTTTGATGCTGCAGATTTGTGCATTTATCGGTCCAGATGATATTCCTTCTGAGTTGATCAACGAGGAGCTGCAGGCAGGGGACGATTCTGCTGCTAAAAGTGCTTCTTGGGATTCAGCTGACATAATGTCCCTTCTTACCAAGTTTTCATTATTTCAAAGGTACCGGGTAAATTCGTTCAGTGTTCATCGTCTTGTGCAAGAAGTAATCCGAAGTCAGTTGTCAAAGAAAACTACAATGGATGTTTTGTCTTGTGCAGTGCGTGTTCTTCACGTTGCATTTGTGCATACACGTTCGCCAGCATCTGTATGCAAAAGTTTTGAACACGATGCGGTGTTTTGTGTGGAGAGTCCCCCTTCACTGCATCTGTGGTCAAAATTAGCTTCACATGCCACCTATTTGCAAGAGAATTTACGTTGCTTTTCAAAGAAATACGACGACTCAATTGGTACTTTGCTGTATACAGATGAATCTATGCGCATTTTTAATGAAGCGGGGACTTTTTTCGCTGTTTCCCAAGAACAAGTTAAGGCCCAAGAAATGCAAAAATTGAAACTGGAAATTCTACTTAAGCTGAACAGGTCAGCTTCAGAGAACGTCGACATACTGCCAAACTATTTCATTCATTTCCCTTTAGAAACCATGGACTACAAGCTGATATCACACTGTATGCGTCAACCTCCGCTGGAATGCGATGACTTTGATAAAACATCTCTTCAAAAAAAACACGAGGAAGAAGCAAACCAGCTTAGAGAACAAGGCAATCGTGCAGTACAAGACAAGAAGTTCGAAGAAGCTTTACAACTTTATTCAAGAGCAATTGAATTGTCACCAGGTGACCACAGATTACACTCCAACCGGGCTTTATGCCATCTAAAACTTGAGAAGCCAAAAGATGCTCTAGCTGATTGCGAAAAATGTCTTTCATTACAACCCAATTTTAACAAGGCACTACAACGCAAGACCTGGGCCCTACGGGATCTTGTAAACAGTGGGTCTACGGGGTTACTTGGGCAACTTAGGGCATCATTGGCGCTGGCCTTCTACAGTAACCCAACTCTTCTTAATGACACAACGTTTTGTGAGATGTTTTCGGAAGCACGTTCACCTTACAGAGAAATAACAAATCAGGCACAGCTGGTTTTTGCGCTAAACACGATTCAAGAAAGTGAAACTCTGATAGTACGTGAAGGGCAGTATCACATCGAAGGTTTTCCTATTCTCAAATATTTCCAGATTGTTGGACTTGGGCAAGGCGTTGTTTTTACCGGCACACGCGTACTTCTTATTGTAGGTGGTGTGAGTTGCTATTTCGAGAATGTCGTTTTTCCCAAAGAAGAACGTGAATTTGCCGTGATATGCAAACAGGCACTAGTTCACATGAACCATTGCAAAATGTCAGGGGGGATGGAAAGTTGTGAAGATTTTCCAGATTGTAACGGAGGTCCAGGATGCAAAGCATCCTCTCAAGGAAGGCCTGTTTGTGATCGGACTGGAAAATTTGGAGATCATTCTGCACTCTCCGGTGTAGGTGGCTGCCCCGTTTTACAAATTTCCGAAAGAGGCTTTGCACTTATTCAAAACTGCTCGATTCATGATTGCGGCGGTGGAGGTGCTCTTGTTGTATCGGAGGGTTCATATTTAGAGGTCCGAAAATGTGAAGTGTACAAGAATCGACAGGGTGGTCTGGAAGCAAGGGAAGGCGGGTCTCTTTTTGCCTCCGAGAACAGGATATTTGACAATAAATTTCATGGTGTTTTGATTGGCCCGGATGCAGGTGAGTGCAGAATCATCGGAAACAAGGTCTTTGAAAATGCTCAAGAGGGTATCTTCGCCGCAAATAACAAGAACAAGGTAGTTTTAAGTAAAAATCAAATTCATCATAACGGACCTTTTGGTATTTCTATGGATGAAGACTCTTGTGTCTCGATCAGTGACAACGAAATATTCGAAAACGGATTCTGGGGGATTTTTGCCAAATCACGAACAAATGCAAACATTACCGGTAATGTCATCTCAGGGAACAAATGCGGTGGTATTTTTATCGGCGTTAACTATTCTGGTCGTGTTGTGTTGGAATCTAACGTCGTTCGAGACCACAGTGGCCCATGGCTGGAGCACCAGGGCAGTGAGTTAAATTTTCATGTGGATGAAAGCAGTCCATTAACGAGTCCCGGTTTTTCGAGTGGTTTCTATCTTCCAGAAGGAGAAAGGTCTGTTTATTCGAGGCCTCCCATTCTTAAAGAAAACACAAAAATTAATAACAAGGAAGGAATTTCTCACCCCATGGTGGTAGCGCAGCGTCTTCACAATGGTTGCACGTTTTGCCGTCGCTCCCGCAGTGAATCAGAATGCCTCTTAAATTGTCCTGGTTGTCGCATTGCATCCTATTGCAGCGAAGAATGCCAAACAAAGCACTTACCCACACATAAGCCATTGTGCATGGCGCTGAAAAGCCGTTATTCTGTCACAGTGGAGATTTGTCCTTTTGCGTTTCCGCACGGTTTTCGTGGGACTACGATTCGAACGTTTGGAACTCATTTGAAAGGAATAGGAAAAGGGCCGAAGCTCAAACGTAACAGCCGTGATGAGTTCATCGTTAAAATCCAAACCAGTCATCTCAATAGCCACCCACTGCAGATGCTCTTTGTGTACGACAGAAGCTTAAGCCTGGACCAGTGCACTATTCAAAGCCCTGAGATCTTCACTGTGATTATGGAATGCGGTGTGCTTGGGGCTTTTCACAAATTTACAAGTAAGAAGGCTTACTTCTGGGCCATTTTTGCGGAAGGAGGAAAGAAGTTAACAGTTTTTCTCGATCACTTGGCTCCTTACCAGAAATGGTAAAGGGAAGTTGAACTGCAACAATAACAACAACAACTTCATTCTACCCTTACAAGAACATGAATGAATTTACATACAACGAAAGGAAATAAAGGTAAGGGTATTGGCTTCCTCAAATCCAGTAAGAAAGTTAAAGAACTACTAGGAAGCCAAATTGCATAAAATAGATTACAATACTTAGGTCGGAAAACACACACAAACTGGACATCACACAACACCAAAAAACAGTTACACTAATATTGACCCAACAAAAAGGAATACATCTAGCCCGAAGCAGCAAAGAAATCATACAAGCAAACGAACGACAAAAAGAAAGCGGAACAACTATTGCATTGAAAGGATCAGACAATGAAACAACTTTAATATTTGCTTAAAAGTTCCTTTTTCAAACTTGTCACTGAATACCATTCACTTGTCTCTATAAGCTCAATTTATTCATTGATCTTTTTCGCTTCTGTGTTTACTGCTTTGGGGATTTTTAAAAGAGCTTTTCCAATCATTC
>BLFP01001701.1:189826-197326 GCA_014634505.1 Montipora efflorescens | reverse complement strand
ATTCACGTTTTCCGTAAAACTTGAGAATTGGTCATTTCATGTCGCAGATTTGCCGAAAACGTGAAAGAAATGTACAAAAACTAAAAATGCACGTGCAGAGCGTGCAAAGCTATTGTTTTTGCGCATTAAATATACAAATTTTGTGACGTTCGTTGCCGTCGCGTCGTAGATCTTAAACTCCCTATTCCTTGGCTTGCACCTGACGTCGTGGAAGTCATGTTGGTGTACTGAACAATAGCGAAAAAGTCTTTAGGGAATTTGGCTCTATTCGCCCTTGTCACACGGCAGCCATATTGTCCCGGGAGACCAAAAAAGCTTTGTTTTACCACGCCAAGCCTCACCCCCATGGTTTCCACTGCGAGGCTTGGCGTGGTAAAACAAAGCTTTTTTGGTCTCCCGGGACAATATGGCCGCCGTGTGACAAGGGCGAATTATTATGCAAAATGCGAGCAACATTTTGCTTTTTTTTTTGTGTACACCAACATGGCCGTGCAATCACGTGATTGCAAACCAAGAATAGTATTTTCTGCAGACTGGAACTCGTATTATTATACGCTTACCTAAATACGTTGAGCACGAGTTTGAGAACGAGTACAAGTTGTACTTGTTCTCGTACTCGCACTCATTGCTAATGCGAACATTTTCTAATGAAAGCTATTGTTCTACTAGTCAGTGGAATGAACTGTTAGATCTTGGCAGTGAAAGGGTTAAGCGGCATTTTTACCGTATTTATATGCTAAATGTTGTGGAAACCATTATCCGTGGTTAGGTCCTACTTTAATTTAATTCTATCTTACTTTAAAAAGCTCTGAGTTCAATCAGGTAGTTTAGTCAGGTAACAGAAACTTGAGGGCGACCGTGAATGAAATCATTGTTTGTTATACGTATTATTCCTTTGAATTAAATAATCTTAGGTTGACTAGTAATTCAAATTTGGATTTTGAGGTAGTCTATGTTTTAAGGGGGTTTGATTGTGGGTGGTATGGACATTTTAGACATGGTTCCCTTTTCTCCATTGTCAAACTCATTTGTAATCAATTTCTTGTCACGCCTCGTCCAATATCAATCCTACATCTGCATCTGTGCTGCCAACCCCCCTCCCCTTCCAGTTCACACCCCTTTAAAATCGTGACGCAAACACTGAATGGTGTTTTATCAATGGTACTTTCGCTAAGCGAGTTCTCCGGCCCTTGGCCCATCACCGCTCCACCCCCAAAGTATTGTCTAATTCTTCTGGTCATCATTTCAGACAGCCACTTGCGAGTATTTTACTTTTTGCATGTCTCGCGCAGCGGTTTCTGGCTAACTTGAGAATTCGGAGCTCGGCTATTCCATTAAACTGGGTTCCATATGAGGGATTTTTTATCAAAGCTCGGGAGAGCTCTGTGCTGGAAGAAGAGAAGTGCCGAGGTTGACAAAGGACAAAGTTCCTTCGTTCGCTGGCACAGCGTCCCTTCTGGAGCAAACACTCCTGTCACAAATACGGTTGATTTAAGCAGTTCTGCCTTCTAGACCTGAATCCTGTGCTTATTTTTCTTCCAACTGAAATGTTCTACTGAGCAAGTAAAATTAAAGCAAAATGAGCTCACTTACGAAGCCCAACAGATCGATCCCCAATGGCAAGGGTAATTTGAGATCATAGTAGAAGAGGTATGTGTGCATTGATTTGTCAGGTCCCTTTGGTTTGCTTTGCTACAGTACCGATCAAGGGATAATGTACATCCGAGTGGTACACCTTGGGTCCAGCTCCAGGCGATGTTACAGAGTTGAACGTATTACAGAGTGAGAATGAAACCTTGACTTTGCATAACAAATTTGAATTCATTTCGAATTGAAAATGCCTTTTTGAAAAGTTTAATTCCAAAAGAGCACGGATCTATTTTTGTCGTCAGAGTCCCGGTCACTTCACCTCTTATCAAAATAATAGAAGGCAGTGGCTTTGGTCAAGTAAACAAGGCAGGAATCCTGGAATAGCATGGGGATGGTGGTGCTGGTGATTTGAGTGCAAACGGGTGAGTTTGGGTGTGTTCGGAACAATGAAATGCAGAAATTCATAGCCCTTTTTACAAAAACTAAATCTTAGAGTCCGAGTCGTCATAAAAGTGTGAAAGACGAAAAATAGGAGGCCATACGATTAATCACTTTATGACTGAATTTGGTCGGTCCGGGCGGAAGTTGTTAGGGACCTTAAGCAAGGACGACGAGGACGGCTACGAGAACGCCGCAAATTTGCATATTTAGTGGACAAAAACAATAGCTTTGCACGCCCAGCACGTGCGTTTTACATTTTGATACATTTCTTTGCCGTTCTCGTCTTGACTACGACGTGAAATGATCAAATTTGAGGTCATGTGGAGGACGAGAGCACATGATGACGAATTTTCAATTTTCTCTCTGAATATTCACACCGTTCTCATCAATTTTATTCTTGGGTTGTGCATTCACACTTTCCAAGCCGAACGACATGGAGTAATCGTAAAATTATTACAGTAACGGGAAATAATATTTTTAGACAACGTTCTCGTAGTCGTCGTCGTCGTGCTTGCTTAAGGTCCCTATTTTGCCCTGGGTCCGTACGTCATGACTCAGAGCCAGGTATTTTTCCGTCCGGCCCTCCAACTCATTCACGAGCTGGCGCTTTGCAACACCCAACATCATGGCGGTATCGTTTTCTAAGATCGTATATGTTTATGTAGTGTTGGAGGGTCGAAGTCATTTGTGGAATGAAAAGTAAAGATGCCGTTCAACTAAACTGAACTTTCAATCAATCAACACAAAAAGCCCAAAATCCTTTGCGGGGAAACGTGTCATTAGATAGCCCGACCGTAAGAGATCTGGGTACACGATTTAGAACAACTTTCCTCTCCATTATTTTGTCTTTTAACCAATCAACGAACGATGGATGCGTTTTCGTCTCGATAAGAATGAATTTGAAGGCATGAATCTAAAAGTAATCAGGTCTGACTAAACCATTACTTGAAGTGGGATACAAGCTCCTGGTACAAGTTGTTCTCTCCTCGTCTTTAATACCAGGAGTCCATGAGTAGGAGCTTGCCTCTCCCATACAAGCCCTATGAGTCAACCTTTACGCGTATCTTCTATTTTTAGAAGGTTACAACTTCGGCTCTGCACGCACTGTTCAGAATGGCCAATCAGAATAAAGTTATTGTCAAACTAAGACAAATGCCAAAAACAATGTTGTGCAAATTAATGTAATTTGTGTAAATGTGAGTCTCCTGCTGAAGGGTTAGTTCTAAAAATATAAAGATACTCACAAAGGTTGACTCAAAGATATAGTACATAGAGAGGCACCTACATGGGCTCCTGCTACTAACACATTACCATTGTATGGAGAAGTTTACGCTGCGTACAATAGCAATTTTTTTCCCAACGTTCAACTCTGTAATTACTAAAGTAAATATTTTGAGAACCACGTTTACTTACTTGAAAACTCTATGGTTACCCAAAGCGCAAAGCCTCATCCAGAGTTCCATTCCAAATTGCCAGTCTAAATTTTCCGAAGTGTGTGTGTGTGTGTTTTTTTTAGTGTCTCATTTCCACTGCTTTATTACAAAAATTTACGTGATGGCAAAATTGACCACAGCAAGTGAAGCATTGGTTGTCTCACACTGGGTTGAAAAATTAACCCCGTACTTAAACAAACTGCAGACTGTTCAACCATCCCGATTTTTTCGGGATCACCCCGATTTTGATTGAAAATCCCGAATCCCGACCAACATGCGGTCGGGACCGAAACATCCCGATTTTGACATCCGTTCTGATATTTCTCTAAAATTGTCATAATACTTACATTACAAGAACACGAAAAAGAGTACCCTTCACTCTGATATCCTGACAAAATCAAAAAAAAAATGGCAAGTATTGTATAGGCGAGCAATGTAGTAGTGTCTGCCATCGCACAACTTGATATTGCTTGGTAGCCGTTTCTACTTTTTGGTGCGGTTGAGGAGTACACGAACTACCAACCCTTTGAGAAATTTGTCTCCACCACTCAACCGGACACTCAAGTTAGATCAGCTGTTCTACTGTACAATGAAGAGCACGGCAGCTACTCCCGTTCCGCAAGGCCTGCTGGTAGCCAAGAATAATAAGAGAGCTGATCCAGTTAAATGGATCTTTCATGGTAAACAATCATAAAAGTAACGACCAATTTACCGAACATTCTTTACAGAACTTGTCGTCCCAGAACCAGAACGCTAGAAATGGCGTTTCCGAGCCTTAATATTTCAAAATTTTCTGGGAGAGCAGATCCCCCTAGAGGCTTGCGCCTTCGGCGCTCGAACATTTCTCGCGATTATTCACACTCAGATAGTTGGACAGTCTGAACAAATGATAATAAAATAAGTCCTGGGCAGTTTTTTCTAAAGGTTTTGAAAAACTGCTACTTATTAGATAAACATTTTCAAGTTTAGTCTACCCTTATCAGTTGTTTTGAATTCATAAAAGCAAGAAGCAGATCTAGATTCCATATCAGTCAACCTCAGAGTAAAACTACAACACTGAAGTACCAGAAGTCAGTACTCTTCCTTATCGCATCACCACTCACTGAAACGGGCTTCCGGCTGAAAACATCTCAGTGGAATGGCTTTTGGTGATTTCTTCTTACTGAGGACACTGCACTTTTGTATCGAAAAGAGAAGACGTTACCATGCAACTATGTTGAAATTTAAACGGAAGATCCACGCGCAACGGTGAGCTTTATGTCTGTTCTCTTTGTTATTGGCAAAAAAGCCAAGACGCACGCGAGAGAACTATTTTTCAGTTTTCCGGCTCGGTTCAACCGGCTCTAGTTTAGGGTCTTTCACACACGGGCTAAGTCTTGTGCGCAAATCAAGTGTATTTCGAGCATTGCATGTTTCTGTGAAAACAGCAACTTATATATGATCGTGTTCTTAAGATTTTTGTCTGCATTTTGTTCTATCAAAGTAAATCATTTAAGAAATCCGCCACCTCCTGTGACTTGAGGCAGCGTTTACACGAACGCGGTTTCATTTGTAAACACATCGTTTTCGATGCGGTTACGCCTCCTGTTTACACGACACCTATCAAGACTGTTGACCAAGCAGGATCGATTTGAAAACGCTGCCAAAATTGTAGCGATACGGTTTCATCTGTCGTGTAAACGGCGAAATCGCATCGATTTGAATACGGTTACTATTTTAGCGCGAAATTTCCATTGTTCGATTCAAATGGTGATTTAGCATGTAGTGCAGCGCTCGCTTATACCATCAAGGCTTTGATTTTCTGGCGAAAACGGTTTCCTGTGAACAATTCCAAAGCGCATCGATTTTGACGCAGTTTCGAAGTTGTGAAACCGTGCCGATGTGAAACCGCGTTCGTGTAAACGCTGCCTGAGTGTCACATCACAAAACCGCTTGTGATTATCATGTGATTATCATGTGATTATTTAGTGATCTCTTGAGCTGTAATGTGGCAGAGAAATGGAAGAAATTCCAAATAGCCTGGGACAATTATTCCTTGGCCACAGAGCTGGGAAAGAAGGAGCAAAAGGTACAAGTCGCGACACTTTTAACAATCATAGGAGAAGAGGCGAGAGACTTGTTTTCAACGTTCACATCAGTCACATGGGCAGACAAAGGAGACAAGTCTAAAAGCAAACCAGTTCTGGGTAAATTCTCGGCTTCGTGTCAGCCACGAAAGAGCATTCCACTCGAACGGTTCAAATTCAACCAAAGAGAACAGCATCCAGGGAAAAGCCATGATCAGTATAGAACAGCCCAAAGAAAGCTGCTGAAGGGTGTGAATTCAATGAAATTACTCCAGATGAGTTATTGCGAGACAGGATCGGGTTCGGAATAGGTGACAACAAAGTTCGTGAGCGCCTGCTAAGAGAAGCGACTTTGACTCTCGAGAAAACAGACGAAATTTGCGCTTCGGAGTGCATGGCAGCCCAGATAAACGAGGGTCGAACACAGCGTCCGGGAAGTGAATAGATTAAACCCTAAAGACCGAAAAAGGTACGACAGGAACGATAGGCAAAATGCTGAAAATGTGCAATGCGAGTTGGAAGTCCAATCATTTCGCTTCGGTTTGCCATAGTACAAGAAGGCGAGGACCAAGCTCTGTCTAACCAAGGCAGGCATACTCCTGCGTTTCCCGGAGTTTTCGCAGAGGAGGTCGGATCGGACGGTTGTCAGGAAAATACCACATTAAAGTCGATGGAGCAGATTTGCCTGTGCAACACCCACCGTGCAGGTTGCTCTTCGTAACAAACTGAAAACAGAGTTAAGGTTAGGGTATCATCACTCCAGTAACAACGCCAACTCCGTGGGTAAGCGCGATGGTAGCCACAGCCAAGCCAAATGGAAAAATACGACTGTGTATTAATCCCAAAGACCTTAACAATGCGATACAGCGGGAACATTACCCGCTCCCTACAATAGAGGGGGTGGCTACTCGTCTACACTTAGCTAAGCTGTTTACCAAGTTAGAGGTCAGAAATCGATTTTGGCACATGAAGTTGAACCTTCAATACACCCCATGGTAGGTTCCTACATGGAGACGATGGAAAAGGCGGCGAGTGGCCATGACACAACCCTAACCTCATTCCTACAACGATGCAAAGAACGTGGACTCAAACTAAACATTGAGAAACTAAGCCTCAAACAAACAGAAGTCGGGTTCATAGGCCATGTGGGGACGGGCGAAGGCCCGCGAGCTGATCTCAACAAAATTAAGGCCATCAAGGCTTAATCCTACTAATAGGGCAGGCATCCAGCGGTTATTGGGCCTAGCACAATATCTAAGCAAGTTTCTTCTACGCCTTTCATATTTAACCAAACCGTTACGTGAGCTTCTACATCCAGAGGTAGAGGTGTTGGAGTGACGAACAAACCCAAGCATTAAAAGAACTAAAAGAAGCAATCACGAGCACACCTCTGCTCCGTTACTACAGCCTCGCAGAGGAAGTCACCCTACAGTGTGGCGCGTCACCCTATGGACTCGGGGCTGCTTTACTACAAAACGAGCAGCCCGTAGCCTATGCACCCAGGCCCCTTACTCCCACGGAAACTCGACACGCACAAATTGAGAAAGAGATATTGGCAACCATGTTGGCATGCGAAAGATTCGATGCGTACATCTATGGCCATTTACAGAAGTACGACCTCAATGTCAAATACAAGAAAGGCCAGAATGTGTTTTTGGCCTACACCCTCAGTAGGGTTTGCATGTGCATACCAGACATTGACCACAAGTCATGGCTTCCAGTCAGCCAAGAGCGATGGAAGCAGTTAAAACATGCAGCAGCCGACGACCCAATCTTTCAGCAGCTCCGACCCGTGATCCGGAAAGTCTGGCCAGGCAAAAGGTCCGATCTGCCACGGTGCCTGATTCCCTATTACGACATCCGCGATGAGCTCACCGTACAGGGGATCCTGGTTTTCAAAGGATCACGGGTAGTAATCCCTATGGTCATGCGCAAGAGGTTGATGGCGATTACTCACGGTTAACATACAC
>BLFP01001701.1:174415-176915 GCA_014634505.1 Montipora efflorescens | reverse complement strand
CTTGGAAGTAAGTACGAATTCTTCTGAAATCATTTATTCAGTCGTCGATTCCGGAAATTAAGGAGAAGAGTGCCATTGATCAATGTTGATTCACGTCATGTGAAGTTATGTGCATGATTTACATGGGGTATTGTCCGCACTCTAGTATTGCTGGGTCAGCCGCAAAAGTTGCGTCCATGTTACATTCGCTAAAAATAAAATGATCAGAATTGCACAGGCCTTGTACAAGGAGAATCAATCCCCTGACTTCGGCGGTAATTAGATAAACTGAGGACTTTTGCTTTGTGTGAGTACTGCGGTAAAGGAAACCACAAAAAAGATTTTTAACGCTGAATTAAGTCACAAAACTTAAGCAGTCTGAGAGATTTATACAATGGCTCTTAATCTGATATAGGCTCGGAAAATGTGATTATTTTAAGTATTCGCTTTTGCAAAGCAGTGGGCGCTGGGTTTAAATAGATTGGTTTATTTATGTCAACACCCTATTCTCGAATACCACATTAAAGACTAAAAGGGGTAGATCAGTGATTGAAAAAGTATATTAACTATATCAATTTTTGCATACTACCTTAGTTTTAAAAAAGATTCGACAGTTGTCAACAGTGACTCAAACACAAAAAAGAAATAGACGCAACTCGATACTGACACTAAGTGCGCGCCTGGGTATGTCGCTTGTCCTTTTGCTGACATTCAGCCAGCAGGAGTTCATTAATTGGAGCCAAAAACTGGTACCTTCACCTTGAGCGCTGGTTTCATCAGACCTCTGGATATATTTTAACCTCGTTCCAAGGGTCTCTCATCCTCTCGTTTCCAGTTTCCAATTGACAGGAAGATAAGAGACCCTGGGAGCGAGATAGGATATTTTTAGATTCATGACCTCATTGTGCGTCGACAGATCAAGATACGCAAAACATAGCGCGAAAGCTGTTCTTATAATAGACAGAGTGATAGACTCCTGATGTAGACAATCTGCGAGAGCAAAAACTTCAACGAGAGACTTGGCTCCAAATCGTAATCTCCTGTCGCTAGCGAAAACCGCCTTTAGATCGATCTGTTATTCTGTCTGATTAGGTCCTCATCAGCGCCTGCGCAGTGATATCAATTATAGCCTGCGATCGTGAGAACTTGGGTGTCATCACAGATTATGGCGTGGTCTCTCACTTAGCTCATCTGACGCATAAGGTACGTCTCTTTACCCCTGCACAGTACTTTCTAGGTATCCCAGAGGTCAAATCTCATTGGGACCCTAAAGTTTTTAAAGAAGAAGTGGTTTTGGAAAAGATTTAACTATAACAAAATGCAAAAAAAAACACTTATCTAAACGTTCTTAAAATACTAAAACATGGTTAAGAAATTGTTAAAAAACGACGAGGTTTCGACGTTAGCTGAGCGTCATTATCAAGTCAAAATTATTTGAAAATTGGAAACTATAAATACTAAAAGAACAATAGTTGATAAGGAGCCTGTATAGTGAAAGAAAGGAACACATATGGAGTCAAACCAATTTTCTAGAAGAATTCGCCATCAGTACATTTACCACGACGAAGACAGTGAACCGCACCCTTTTATCGTGAAATCCATTTACCAAATCGAACCTGATTCAGCGTTGTCTGTTCTTTATCGACAAAGATATTCATCTTCACAGTAGTCAAATTTTTGTGGACTCGTGAGACGCAGCCGAGTGAATCCACAACATTTTGTGACCAAGATCATGACACAAAGAAAGAGGTTGCGTTGTCTATAACTTTTTAGTAATTTGATTGGTTTAATTCCCAAAACGAGCGTTTGTGATTGGCTGTTACAACTGCGTGACACATTGACGCGAGCATGACGCGATCAGCGTTTTGTAGACTCTTATCTCTGATTGGCAAATTAGCCAATCAGATGGCGAGATTACAAGCAATTGTGATAAACAAATGAACGGAAGAAACTCGGTCTGTAACTTTCAGTACGGAACTTGACCTCGGATAGTAAGAGGTACCGGTGATCGCCGTTCTTATTGTCAACATCACCATTTGTCATCATCGTCGTCATCGTCATCTTTCCTCTCTTCCTATTCATCGTTATTATTATTAATTTGTTTTTAGACTGACATTCTCCTAAGGCGCCATGTTGCCGAAGCCATCGTAATGTGCAGCAAGTGGGGCAACAACGCTAAACTTTTTTGTGACAAAGGAGTTGTCAAGTCTATGGTGGAGTACTTAGGGTCACGTGACATCATTGTGCAGCGATCAGCGATGCGAGCACTTGAGCAGCTTGGGAAAAGTCCTGAAAGTTGTATTAAAATGCACCGCGGTGGAGTTGTGAAGGTTAGGTGAATTTTATTTTCTTCAAGAGAAAATAGAGAGGCGGGAAAAGATTAGGGGAGAGGGCCGGGGTTTGCGAATTTCACAAGTTGTTTTTACTGTACGCCAGATGATATCATCGAAACACGACAGCATGGCAATGTGTAAAAACCTATCATGTGAATATGACCAACTCCCGTTTCTATTCATCTTGA
>BLFP01001701.1:166915-169415 GCA_014634505.1 Montipora efflorescens | reverse complement strand
AGAACTTTGTTTTCTCCAATACTTCAGTGATATCGGTTGTTTACCATTTACAAGCAGAAACCGTTTGGTACTAGGTTTGTTCAAATGGTAAGCAAAAACTCCCGAATGGGAAATTCAGTTGGGATCGGCGCGTACCATTTACAAAATTCGTTCAAGTTTACCGAGAGAGTCTGGAGGGAGGCAAAATCATCGGGGAATGCAAATGGTAAACACGTTTTCCGTTTGGAAATTCCGTTTGGGAAGTTTGGACTACCTTTCAAGAAATTCCGTTTTCTCCGGAAATTTTCCACTTGGGATGACCAAAATTGGCTTACCATTTACATTCCAACCGAAATTTCCGGATTTTTTTGGTAAATGGTAAACAACCATCATCAGTTTTAGGAACCTGTGGTAGGACTCTGTGTGGCCACTCTGAGTGGCATAGTTTCTTGTTTTATCTCAAAAGCCTGTTCTATTTAGTGATAAAACAAGTGGTTAATGAGTCAGAATATGGTCAAATTTGCATGAAGAAAAGGTAGATTTATACATTGAGTTTCTCGTAGATGAATTTATGCAAGACATTGATCTGCATTATTTTATCCACAATGTACATCTGTAGTACTGTGAAAGAAATGTCTATAATTATTTGAAGTGCGGGCTATTAAGACAAGAGAGAAACAATCCTTGTACTTTATCTCGACAATTTAAGCAATTATTGTCTCTTACAGACACCTCAGTGAAAAATTCTGGTGGCAGCCCAATGGGATTTGAACCCTTGACCTCTGACACCTCTGCAATGCCAGTGCAATATACATTGTATAGCCGGCACCTCAAATATATACATTTCTTTCATCATGTCCTTTCATGGGAACATAATGGGCCCTGCAACATTTATAGGACTATGTGTGGCATCATTAATATTGTCTGTATTCCAAGACACAAGTGATGTTGAAGGTAAGGAAAAGTGCAAAGGGACGCATCATGATGCTCACTGAGAATGGCATCTGATTACTTGCAGTTCTGGCCCCAGTTGTTCAAAGTGGATAGGTCACTCTCGAGAATGTAAAAAAATATAATTCACATTGAACATTGTCCAAGGTTTTCGTACCCAACCCCACTTGGATACATGTGCCTACAGTCATGTGCATATTCATGGCTACAGGAGGAAATACTGTGCACAGAAAGAAACTGTTAGATAGTGACTTATCAACCAGATAAACTAATCCAGCCTTTGAACAACTGAGGCCTGGACATGTCTGTGGAAGTGTTGCAGATCGTTGCTATTGGTATCTGCAAGTAAACAAGGCCATTAGTGTACCAAAAATAAGGTGCAAATAAAGCTACTTCTGAAGAGGTTTCACTCACATGACCAACAGGCATATTGGATTACTGAAACAAAACTAAGTGTTTGCATAAAAGTAGAGTTCAATTCCCAGAGGTTTAGTTTGGTACACCATCATGGCCGCCATTTCTTTGTTTTGGAACACCAACATGGCCGCTGTGACGTGTGATCTAAGTTTGTCTTGGTGACAGACAACAATAATTTAAACTGTACAGGTTGCATTGAATTTAAGATGTGTTCTAGATAAGATGTGCCTGACTCCTTTTACTCCTTGAAAATAGCTCTAATGACAAAGGAAATTCTTATTTCAGATTACAACTTTGACATTACCATGGCAACTGGTCATAGTAAGCGTTCAGTTGTCACCATGCCAACAAGACTACCAGGACCGCCAGTTGTACCTACAGTTCTAGCTGCTCCCTCATCTCCTGTTGGTAAGATTTCAATAATTATTGAAATGAACAACCTGCAATCTCCCTTGTAAAACCAAATTACAAGTTAGGACACAGTGCAAGCCAGCGAGCCATCCAAGTCATGTGAGCCATAGTTGCAAGCCTTGTGAAAAAATTGGAGGTGGAAGTGTTGCATGCTACTATTATCTGGCCTTCACAGGGTTCCCACTCCATTTTTTGGGAATGCTTGACTGCCAGAAGTTGGACAGAGTTGCCTTGGAGCTTACACAGATATTAGACTGCAAATTATGATGTAATTTAGTCAGTTTCTTTCCAGAGAGAACACTACAAACTCACAAGAGCCAACTCTCCCGGATATGGAGCGAATCTCCCAGTCTGTTGTATGGGTCATCAAATTTCCCAGATAAAAACGACTCTGATCCTTTTAAAAGATTTTGCTCCAAAATGTAGGCTCAAATTGCATCCCCAAGTTAAAAAAAAAGTCGATTTTTTCAAACTTGTTTCATTGTTTCTTAATGCATTTCTTCATCTCCGAGTTTCAAACACACACTGATAGAACTAAAGACAATGGCTTTCTTTCATGGCTACATAACTGATTGTTTGAGTGGATCTCCGTTTAACCAATGAACATTCTTGACATAAGTGTCCTTCCTGCAAATTTCCCTTTCAAGATTCACAATAGCAGAGGTAGTAGATTATTCTTGTATTTTGAAGGAGCTGCAGGGGAATGGGTGGGTGCATTTTTTGGGGAGCAGGGGAGTTGGTG
>BLFP01001701.1:164360-166148 GCA_014634505.1 Montipora efflorescens | reverse complement strand
AGAGTTCGCATGCCAATTGTGTAAGGATAGTTGTTCTCACATTCATCACATCCTTTTGATAACTCTCAATTTTCGGGTGCGTCTTATAACCGAGTATTTTCGCGTAATTTTCAGTTTGAGAACTTAGCTTGATTAAATTGCAAAGTTTGGGGTGCGTCTTATAACCGAGTGTGCCTTATAACCGAATAACTACGGTAATACATGTAGATCTCTTGAAAACATGCATGTTCATCAGACCAAAAATATAAATTTTACGTTCTAATGCAGGGCAACTGAAAAAACTACTTTAAAGTAGTCCGTGCAGGCTTGTTGCTAACTTTGTAACAGGATTGTAAAGGATTGAAAGTTTTTCTACACCAAATATGACAGACCAGTCAGGAGCACGTCGAACGATTTGCAAGATTGAAGCAGGAGAGAAAGTCCATACAAGGAGGGGAGAGAAAGTCAAAATTTGTTGATCTCCCTTGACCCAGACTCTTGCAAGTCCAACATAACATGGTGACCGCAACTGAACTGCGGACTAAACATCACAAGAATTTTCCAGCTGCAAAACATACTAAATCGCCGTAAAAATATAATTTTTTTTCTCCTAACTGCAGACAGTATTGTTTTGGCCTTCTGGGCCTCATCAGTGCAGTGCTGATATCTGGGATGGAGGTTAAACTTTAAAATCCACCCCAAATGTCCGGCATATGTGGTACATCTAAGCCATGCCAGAGTCTCAAATTGATTAGCTAGTGAGCATGCACAATCTATTAATTATTTTTCAATGGCTCACATGGCTCGCTGGCTCACAGATAGTCCGGATCCCCAAATTGCTTACTTTGATACACACTTGTGGATCTTTTCTTATTTTAACTGGCTACTAGTACTTACCTTTCAATAACATCATTTACATGATAAAAGCATTGATGTTTGTATCCATACAGGATCAGTGGCAGAGTCAGTGCCATTTGTAGGCCAGGCCATCAAGCCAAAAACTTTAAACAGCCTTTCACTATCCCTGGGGATTACTGTGGAACCCACACCACCCTCAAATAATAACTCTTTAAATCATGAATGCATACATGCGCAGTGAACGACTTATGGCTGTGTGCTGGGGAAAAATTTTATGACAGAATTTAATTTTTGGCTTACTACAGTTTTCTGAAGAAAGAGATCAAGATTCTGAAATCTGTGAAATTAAATCAACAGGATGTCTCTTCTGAAGTTTTAGTCACTGCAATTGATGTAAAATATAATTTTACCTAAAAAATAAATGCAAATCAGGAGAAAATGCTCAATTATAGTGACCAACCTCCTGGAGGGGGGACAGGAAACTAGACATTTCAAAGGCCTTTTTCTCAAGACCCAGCGGTACGACCAGGGTCAAAATTACAAAAATTACGAAGCCATTGCTGACCTGTACTGTTCTTCACTCACAACTTGGCTCATAGAGCCTTTGATTTTTTAATTTGCCAGTCAGCAGTTTTGACCTTGATGACAACCAGAAGAGATGGATGGTGATTGGCATTTGCTTGAACAGGCTTTTGTTACCAGTGCTCCGAGATTTTGTGGCTCAGGAAATACCAAAACACTATACTGCATTGAATAGGTCACATGGACTTAGCACACAGGTGTACGGGAGCCATTTAAACCAAGATGGAGCATTTCAGTTGAACTATGGAAGTATTAACAATAACTGGGGTCGATTTAAGAAGAAATTAGCAAAATATGACTGCAAAGTCAGTTCTGCTGAAGAACTGGGAAAGCTGTATCTTGAACCTCACATGGCCAAGTTCACCGGTA
>BLFP01001701.1:144360-156860 GCA_014634505.1 Montipora efflorescens | reverse complement strand
TTCAGCGTTCATCGACTAGTGCAAGAAGTGATCCGTTTTCAACTGGAGAAAGAAACAAAACTAAAAGTTCTTTCTTGTGCAGTTCGTGTCCTTTACTTTGCATTAACTCATACACTTTCACCAGCATCAGTGTGCCAGAGTTTCGTCGAAGATGCCGTTTTCAGTGTGGACAATCCTCCATCACTGTATCTATGGGGTAAGCTATCTTTGCATGCCACTTACTTACAAGAGCATTTGCGTAGCTTATCTACGAAAAAAACAGGGTCTTTTCTGTGTAGAGATGAAATTATTCGAATTTTTAACGAAGCAGGGATTTTCTTCGCAGTTTCCCAAGAGAAAGTCAAAGCCCAAGAAATGCAGAAAATGAAACTGGACTTGCTTGTGAACAAAACATCAGCTCAAGACAAAGACTCTCTTCCAGATTATTTTCTTGATGTCCCATTGAGAGACAGAGATTGCAAGCTTATTTCTCACTGTATGCGACATCCTCAAGTAGAGCGTGATACCACGCAGGAGGAATATGATTCTCAAAAGGAAAAGGCAAACCAGTTGAGAGAAGAAGGAAATTATGCACTAGGCCAAGGTAAAGATAAGGAGGCTTCAGAACTGTATTCAAAAGCTATTGGTTTGTCGCCTGGTGACCATCGACTCTTCTCCAACCGATCTCTGTGTTATTTAAAACTTGGTGAGCCTCACAAAGCTCTTGAAGACTGTGACAAGTGTCTTTCTTTGAGGCCCTACTTCAGCAAGGCATTGCTACGTAAGGTTTGGGCTCTTGATGAACTTGTGAAACAAGGGTCAACTCAACGGATGGGACAAAAGAAAGCAATGGTGGCATTGGCACTTTACATAGACCCCAATCTTCGTTACGACAAAAAATTTTGTGGAATGATTCCACCGGAACTAGGGCTTACAACTCGAGAGGTGATGAATGAAACTCAGTTGGCTTTCACATTGATGACCGCCCAAGCTAATGAAACTCTTTTATTGCATGAAGGAGAGTACAATTTAAATCATTTCATCATCTTTACCAACCTGCAGATCATCGGGTTGGGACGGGGAGCCATCTTGAGGGTCAAAGAGGATTTTAACATTTTTAGCAGGGCCTACTTCGAGAACATTGTTTTGCCAAAGGGAAACGTTGGTGTTGTTTGCATTGGAAAGGATGCCGCTGTTCACCTAAACCGCTGTGAAGTTTCTGGAGGATACTCCAGTTGTGAGGAGTTTCCAGAATGTGATGGAGGACAAGGATGCATAGCAACGTCCTTAGGAAAACCAGAATGCAATCGCAGTGGTAAATTTGGCGACCGGGAATCAAAGTCTGGTATTATAGGTATTCCTGGTGTTTGTGTAACCGGCAGTTCTGCTCTCGTTGAATACTGTTTGGTTCATGACTGTGGTGGTGGAGGCCTTTTGGTTGAGGTTGAAGGAGCGCAGTCGGAGGTCACGAAATGTGAAGTCTACAAGAACCACCAAGCGGGTTTAGAAGCTAGAGAAGGGGGAAGACTTGTCGCAATTGAAAACAGGATATACAACTGTGGTTTTCATGGCATTCTAATTGGCCCACATGCTGGAGAATGCGATATAAACGGAAATATGATTTTTGAAAACGCAAGGGCGGGAATTTTTGCCATAAACAATGAGAACAACATAGTGATACACAATAACGATATCCATCACAACGGACCCTTTGGTATTTCTCTGGATGGCGACTCTTCTCTGTTGGTCTCCGAAAACAGGATATTTGAAAATGGATTTTGGGGTATTCTGGCTAAAACAAGGACGTCTGCAGTCATAAGAAGAAATTTGATCTCGGGCAACAAATGCGGTGGTATATATATAGGTGACAATTTTTCAGGTCGCATTCAACTGGAATCGAACACCGTTCGAGACCACAGTGGCCCATGGCTGCTGTATCCGGAGATGAGTGATAGCATTTCCTGCAAAGGTTTAACACCTGAGCTTATCAATGTTATGGGTTATGAACTTCCACCAGGAGAAACCCAGATTTATTCTCATCCTCCCATTCTGAAGCAAAACAAAGAATTTAATAATGAAGAAGGCATGTACCATCCCAGGGAGGTTGTTGGGCAAATTTGCTCTGGTTGTACGTTCTGTCGTCGCTCAAAAGATGAAGTGCAACGCCTTTTAAAATGTATGAATTGTCACATTGCATCTTATTGTTGTAAAGAATGTCAACGTAAACACTGGTTTACGCACAAGACATTGTGTAATGCTTTGAAAAGCCGCTTTTCCGTCACAGTTAAGACAGTTCCTGTGGCCAGACTTTTGCGGACATTTGGCGATCATTTAAAAGGGATTGGAACTGGTCCCAAACCAAAACGTAACAGTCGCAAGGAGTTCATTGTGAAAATTCAAACCCGAACTCTAAATAGTCACCCGTTACAGATGCTAGCTGTTTACGACAAAAGCCTTACTGTTGTTTGTGAAATTCAAAGCCCAGAAGTCTTCAGCATCATACAGGAATGCGGGGTCCTGGGGGCTTTGCACAAATTCACGAGCAAAAAGGCTTTTTTCTGTGCAATGTTTGTAGAAAGAGGAGAGAAACTGACGATTTTTCTCGACCAACTGGCACCTTATCAGGAGTGGTAATCATTAACTTAAGCGAAAAACACCACTACAGTACTCTTTTGTTCAAGTACACTTCATGTTCTCTGTTTTTTTTTTTTTTTAATATTAGAGCCGGAAGCAGTGTTGTTGAAGTACTCTTTTTTAGATCTTGTATTTCGGTTTTCATTGGATTACGAGGCCTTTCACTTTCAGCTCGCTCACTTTAGCCTCAACTATGTCTTTTTGCTTGGTCAGGAGCTTCTTTTAAGTTAATTAAGTTTGAGATGAATTAGAGGTTCAAACCTTATAAATATTATTGGGTTTTTTTCATTTGCATGCAATTATGGCCTGGCACGTAGTGTTAATATCCAGTGGGTTGGAGTTTTGACAGGGTATTGCCTCATTTCACATTAGTTTCTTTCAGCCTGTGAGCTAGCTTGATAGCTGAGTGCAAATACGCCACAAACAAAGCATTTACCATTTACAATTTTGACGCCAACTTCAGGGGTAATCTTAATATGGTCGTTACACAGTAGTTTTTGCCCTCTCAGTAAATAGGCGAAGCAGTGTGGTACTTTCAGAATTAAAGAGATAGGAAAGTGCTCTCAAAGCACACAAAGATCTAGGCGGTGAAGGAAGCAAGAATGTGACTATCTACCCGTGGCATTGAGATTAAGACCTTAGTTCAGTTTACCTGCCGTGGGACACAAAAACGTAGCTACAACATGAAGATGAGGTTAACTGAGACGTCCACCTTGAGGCTGAGAGACCTGACTCGGTTTCTAACAAACAAAGAATGGCAATCTGCGTATCAATAATATGGTCGCACACTTATAACTTGCGATTTGCTGTGTGAACGAACAATTTGCGTTGTGCTGGTACGATAGTTTTAGGGATCCTCGCATGATACGCACTCATCTTCTTCACCAAATGACTTTGGTCTGGTCTTTCCAGTCAAGCAATAAAACAAGATTTTCCCTTCAAGGAATACACAAAACACTTGTTGTGGGTCACACACCACCTCTAACCTTCTACTCTAAGAGTGGTGACACTGAAGTTGCAAATACGTCAGAGCTTTACATGGAAAGGTTCCTGTTCGACTCCCTTCTGGATCACCAAGATTACCAAAAAAATTCCGGTTCAAGAAACTAATTAACGCCCTAAAAAAAGGTAATGACATTTTGGCACATGTGGAAGTTTGGTGGACAGAACCAAATCCTTTACCGTGGGCCTTAGAATATTTCAGTAGTATAAAAAATAATGCGACTTGGTTAAAAAAAAATGTCGTGGTTTCTCAAAGATGAAGACCAATTAAAAAAAGTTACTTAATAGGCTTTGCCTTACCGGGCCCCAATAATTTTTATTAGAACAAAGTTCTTCTTTTAATGCAAATTGGTTTTTCTCCAAATGAAAAAGTATTACCATCACTGCAAAAAAGGCGTCTGAAGTGAACCCTCTTCAAATAACGTAAATTCTAAGCTCTTCAATAGGCTTGAATCAACGTTTACAATTACTCAAGACAAGCTTACCTTTGTAGACGTGGGCCACTAACTTTATCATTGGGCCTACAACATGACTTTTGGAGGGCTATTCATTATTTATATTCTCAATAGTATCATCTGTACTGAGGTGCAGCGAGGATGCAAATGATGCTAACTAGGCCACAAACAAACAACATTCCAGACAAGAGTCATGTCATGATGATCATTATTATCAAAATACAAGGTCGAAGTATGCAAAGATTTTATAAATATCCTAAAGTTGATTTTTATATACTTACAACTATGCTTAAGGTAATTCCCTTGAAATTGTTCTACTATCAAACTTTTTTGGAAACTTGGCATAATTAACATTCATGATATGAACATTAAAAAAATGCAATAAAAAAATGGGGTCACCTTGCTTGTTTGCGGGTCAGCAGCCTCTTAGAATGGGGTATTTTTACTGTTTTCGCGTTAAAAATTCGAATCACCTTAATACAGAATTAAGTCTTGGTTACTTCAAAGACACATAATTTTATTTTGCGTAGTAGGGATGCGCAATGCAATACTAAGGAATTACCTTAAGTAGAACTCCCTGATATTAATCAGATGTCAAAAACACTCAAACTACAAGTTAACAAATTCTTACCACTGGCTATTTGAAGTAGCATCCATAGGATATGATTGATTGACAGCAGTCTTGTTATAATACCTTGGTCAATCAGAAGCTGGGCAGCATGTCATTTGGTTCTTTAGTTGTGGTAGAACCTGAAGTTGATTATTTGGCAATGTACCGTAATTTTATTCTTGTTGTGTTTTCAAGGAAAGACTATCTATGACCTCAGTTTAGAGAGGGTGTGGGAAAAGGGTTGATACTTGCCAAGCTTCTGCAACAAGTGATACTTGTGACCAGTAAAGGAATTACTATCCAAAAAAACTATATCTTAGTGAAGTATCATTGTGCTGGGTACCTTAAAATTAAGGAGGCTTGAAAGGGTTTTCAGCTGAACGCGTGTGCGTAAGCCACACACGCATTTCGTAAGCTGCCCGTGTCATCTCATGATTCAAAGGGTCACCAGAAATAAACAAATGCCACTAATTTCGCTCACTTTTCACCTAATTCCTATATTATATGGAATATAAATAGACATCTCCTGTTCACGAAAACTACAAATTCTACACAAACAGTTTAATGGTCACTTAAATCCGTTTGTGTTGGCCTGTAGCTCCACTCATGTGTGGACTCGAATAAGCGGGTGACGCATGCGTAAATGCTGATCTTGTAACCCCTCATTTTTCCTGATTTTGCAACTTTACTTGTTTATCTCTCTGCTTCTGGACGGAATTTTTTTTTCTTTTTTTGCATCTTTGATTAATTAACAACGTTTGTCTTTCAAACTTAAAAAAATTCTGCAGGTGGAAAAAAAACAATAGAGACATTTCAAAAAAACTGATTTTTCAGAAAAACTGGCCTACAGATTTTGTTGAATTTTAAATATTTTAGAGATTATTTCAACCTTATCTGGTAACAGTGAATGGAACTATTTCAAGCCTCCTTAAAGAGACTTGTTTGACAAATCTTAAGTCTTCTGGAAAAAGATACCCTTAAAAAATGTCAAAATAAACAAACATGAACAAATAGCCACCTAAAAGAAAAAAAAAAATACTTCTCTTGAGTAATATTGGTTTAATTTTATTCTTGGTTATCAGAAAGCTCAAGCAATAGTCATAAGCAGCCGAGTTTTTACTGATATTCCAGCATTTAAGGTTAAGAATTCCGTCTTTTTTATTCAGCAACTCTTTAACATTTAGATAACTATTTCAGAATAAAGATAAGCGAACTGTAGGTTTAATATTGCGTTTTGAGGTCTCCATGACATTCCTTCATCACTTTTAGTCACTTGAAAGACATTGAAACATTGCGATAAACCAGAAGCACATGACCTTGAAGCATGTGCAACTTTTCCTGGGGATTTTACACTAATTTTATGCCCAAAAAAAGATTGAAGCTGTATATGCAGGAAAATGCACGAGCTACTTTACATCCAAATAAGGAAATTTTTAAAGTCAAAAAACCCCAGCTTTGAAGTAGTAGATAAAATATGAGCGGGAGATCAGTATGGGCGTTTACAATGGCGAGCCGATAGGCGAGCCACTGTAAACGTCCATACAGATCGGACGCGAATATTTAATCCTGCTTGTGAAATGAATACATTAAATTGAATGCAAAGTATTGTTATTTTAATCAGTAGAGATCTCTATCAAAAGTTAATGAATACTAATTAGCTGAGCAGGAGTTTGTATCAAAAGTTAATTCTACTGTTTAATAATTCATCAACCCCAGCTGATTTGTATTGGGGTTTACAGTTGTGTACATGTAATCTGAATACTGTGCTGGGATTGGTTTGCACCCTCATGAATAATTAATGATTTTACAGTCAGAGTTAAACGCTTTGAACAAGGTCACGAGCTCCTGGTTAAACTTATTTCCCTTATCTTTATTCTTCAACTCTAACAGTAACTGAAATTCTGAGAGTGCTTGATAAGTTAACATTTAATTGGAAGAGCGATAGTGATGAATTCAAAATGCCATTATCAATGTGGGATGTACACAGAAAGATCCCTGGTTTCAGAGATTAAGTTTGTATTAGCTAGAGTAGGATGACACCTAGGTATAGATAGAAAGTTAAAATTAAAAGTAAAATACATGTACATGTGCAGCCTGTTAGGCAAATTGCATGTTTACAATACTTACCAAAATAATAATAATAATTCTAAGATAATTACATGCCACATACCATTACAATTACAGTGCGACGCCCCTTACCCTGGCCACCTAACAGTTCTTTAAAACTTATACGCCAATCAGGGTGTGCAAATTTGATTGACAGTCACGCCTCCTTGCAAAGTTCGCATGGTTGTAAGTTGAACACCGTTGCTTGGGTTGTTGAGTTGACGTACTTACATTGTCAAATGTAAAAGTTTGTTGGGTGACCACAGTAAGGTGCGTTGCACTGTAAAAATTGGGATTTTAACCGCTTACTAACCGAGCGCGAGGGCTGTACTGGGCACTATTGGCCCAAGGTCTTGGCAGTACGGACCTAGCGAAGCGAGGGCCAATATTCCCCAGTACGGCCCGAGCAAGCTCGGTTAGTAAGTTGTTTATTATATGGCATTCTGTTTCTGATAGTAAAATGCAGTTCCGGTGCAATCAATCTTTTTAGCTTCTTCAGGTAGTTTCACTGAGAAGAATGACAATATTCATAGTTTTTTTTCGCTGTTTTGGTTGCAAATTATGAATTTGCCGGCTTTGCTCCAAAACAAAAATACACAGCAGTAGCCTCTCTTACCACAGACAAGATCAAACTAATTAATTGTCATTGCAAGTTTCCATGCAAGTTAATGGAGTAGAGTGTAAGTTGTTTAAAGTGCCACCACAGAGTATGATGCAATTTGCTTCTTTCCTATCTAATCCATTTTAAGAAATAAGCTTGTAGTCCCTACAAGAAGAAGAATGATCTTAGTCTTTACTATTTTAAAATATCTCTTTTTGTTCCAAAGATGTTCAAGTTTTTTTAAATATGCAAATTAACCAAGTGATGACATCATAAACTCAACCTAATTTTGATCAAATATGATGAAAAGAGATATCGCATACTGGGTTCCAGACCTCCCTGATTTTTTTAAAGGCTTTGCTGGCCACCTTTGGAATTCTATTTTGATAATTAAGAGTGAGTTGTTATGGGAACCAATTTCTTTATAGCCGTAGGTTCAATGGTCTCTGCTGCAAATTGACCGAGATACATGTAGCTCTATTTATATACTTGATGTCATATTGGGTTGAGTGAACGACGTCATCAGTCTTCTCCTTTGCATATTTTACACACTTTTCAAACTTAAATATCTCTGGAACCAATGCAGATGTTTCCAAACAGTAAACAGCGTTTCTAATCTTTCCTGGAATTCTCTGTAATAAATCTAAAAATTCAAGGGATAAAAACTTGATCATAGAAGCAATTTAAATTTTAAAATTAAAATGAAAAGTGAAAAAAATTGAAACCATGTAGATCAACGTTAAAGGTTAAAGCTATTTTCACTAGTTTCCACAAAAATAAAGAGAGGAGGCCCTTGCTAATTAGCTAGTTACCAAACAAAAAGTTCACAAATAAGGAAAGAAAGACAAGCATTCAGAGTATTGTTTCTTGAATTTTGTCATTGATACACAACAAAATTGAATGTAAACAGTCAATGGAGAAATAAATATATGGTCTTATCAGCGTTTTTCCTTTCCTTTCCTTCCTTTGGACACATGACAAGTAGCTTTGTGATTCTTCCAGTCTGCAATTTGGCACACTCTGCAAAGAAAGAGATTAGTATTCAAATGAGCTTGAATACCGACATGGGTGGCCATGACCTTAATGAAATCTTTCTGTGTAACCAGGTGAATCTCAAGAGCACTTTATTCTAGTTTACCTATTCTCAACCTATTCTCTCATTTTTAATGGAATAGGCTTCTTTGTAACTGTTTGTGTTCTGAATAATTGAGATCTGCACCAAAACTGTTACCATCAAAATTGACTACTTCCTTGTCACCCCATTAGTGGCCCCTTACCTTACTCACTGTGTGACAATGCCAACAATTTTGGTTGGTCTCTGTAATGACTGAGACATTTCAGTGAGTCATTTATGACGTGTACCGCTGGTAACATGTTTCGCAGTCAGGATAAGGAAGCACATGGTCTATTTTGAAGTTTTAGCTTTCGCTATGGTTGTTATACAAGATTTCCTTTTGTATTAGCAGCACAAGGCACGAAAAACTTGTAAGTGTCGATCGGTTTGTATTAAGCTTTCCTTTCGTTTGTCATTCGGTTGTTATTTCGCTTTATTCAGCGGATTTATACATTTAATTTCAGTGAATCGTTGTTCATGTAATAAAAGAAGTTTGCAGACTGTTTAGCGCATCTCAAGTTTTCCTTGTTGCCGCCTTCAGCGAACATTGGGTTCCTTCAGTCTCAGTGAAAGGTGATTGTCGGTTGGGTTAGAAAGTATGCTAAACTGTACTTCAAATGCCTGCAATGCGGTTGTACTCTGTAAACTTAGTATTTACCTTGCAAATTTGGTGTCAGAGGTGATGATCATCCTTTAGAGATTAAATTATCTGAGGTTAAGAGAAGCTAATCACACAGAATCTTATAATAAATTAAACACCTTGTCATGTTGAGTGTGTTACCTCTTGCACAACTGACCCCAAAGGCCACTGTTTTGAGATAAATCGATACAATCAAAATAATTCTTTGCTTACTTGGAACAGTACTGTTTGCTTCTACAGGCTCCACAAATCTTCAGCTCATTTTCTTTGACATCCTTGGTACATGTTCTGTTGCCACATTTAACAGGTTGTCGCACATTAGCAAACAGTTGGTAAAATGGAGTCATTAATTCTTTCAATGGAAGATAAACTGGATTAAGGAATGGCAGTCTCTTTTCTTCTGCATCTTGTCCAAGTTCATAATTCCTTTTAAACTCAGTCATGTTGTTACTAATAATCGCAAGGTGTGCAAGGTAGTAACAAACATTAGGGTATGTTTTCCAACAACATGGGGCTTGGGCCAGGAAGTCTTTCATTGTCTCCTCTGCACTGTCGCGCAACTGGTCCTTGGTCCAAGAAGTATATTTATGAATTTTCCTTCTAAGTAACTGTTGTTTCTCAAGCAAATGTTGTGTGGATGTATCTTGACTGTCAGTTTCACCTTTACTTGGTACGCTGGAAGAATACAACATCAACAGACAATACCCAAGCCCTCTCTTGGCCGGAAAGTAAGATGAACAGTATTTTAGGGAATTCTCAAAAGCTTCAGCAGCTTCCCAAAATGCTTTTTTAATAATACAGACACTACCAAGGTGGTCATACAAAACATGAAGCCAGCTGCTGTAATTTTCATCAAACGTGAAGGGATCTTTGGGATGGGGACTGCTGGGTTCTGCATTTTGGATAAAGTGAATAATGTTCTTCAAACACATAAATCTTTTTTGGTCACTCTTCTCACTCTCAATGGATTCTTTCCTCTCAAAGCCTTGGAAGGCTAAGGAAATTACAAGAGCTTCAAAAAAACTGGGATTTTTTTTCAGGAATTGTTCACAAAAGCCCAAAACCTTATCTTTTAGAAAAGGCCATTGAGGAAATGCTTGCAATATCGAATTCTCAGTCAAATACCCATGAGCAATAAGAGATATTCCTCTTTCTGCTGTAAAGTTACTCTCACAAAGAACATTAAAGCCTTCTTTCACCAGTTTGAAAGCCTTCAGGTAAATTCTTGCTGTTGGGGACGATTTGAACTCACTGAGCATTTCTTCTGAGAAGGCAACAGGTTGCAAAATGGCAAATGGATGTATGTCTTTTCTCTGCTTCAACTTCTCTTTCATAATGCTTAACGATTGAGTTAAAGCTTCTTCACCAACATCTGAGTCAGAATGTTGTGTGGCATCCATCTGAATGCATCGCTTCAGAAGCTATAAAAAAACACATGAAAGTTCATGCTTTACGTTCCAGTCAAATGGATACTGTAGATTGCAGACCATGAATAAAATGGGCCAACTTCTGCCCCACAAACTTTTTTCTTTTTACGGTTTTGCAGGAATTTCCTAAAGCTAGCCAGGTATCAGATATATGTGTATGATGAGAAAAGCAAAAAAATTAGTTGTCTTTGATCTATCACAATTTTTCATTTCAAGGTTTTATTGCACAAAAGTTTGCACCTTCTAGTTTTTGGCCTTGATCACCTCTCATTAGAACCATGTTACACATGACTAAAATCTGTGAGACTGAAATAAACATTCGTAATCCTATGCAGAGTTCCTGACCTTTAATAATAAAAAACTTGCAGACAACCCATTGGCTGAGCTGGTTGAGCTGATGGCACTACCAGGCAAGAGATTGTGGGATCAAAACTTCGGCCAAAACCAACACTAAGTGGTTAAATAACTGATGAGAAAGTGCTATCTTTGTATGACATTGCAAATGGTTAGATTCTCTAGCCTTCTCGGATAAGGATGATGCAGTTTGTAAACTGAAGAACCAGTCTCACAGTCCTTCAATGTTCATAACCCTGTGGGACATAAAAGAACCCACACACTATTCGCAAAGAGTAGGGCATGGAGTTCCCGGTGTTGTGGTCTGTCCTCTGTAGTATATCATGGTTGGGAGGGTAAATTGCTCTAAGATATTTGGTACACCAAGTTACTGTAAAATCCGAGGGTTAGACTTCATTTTACCTCTGGTCTGCTATCTGCAATCTGCGTTTTACACTGGCCAATAAATTATTTATATTCTTTTTCCCAAGAGTACATACATGTATCCAATTTTCACTTGGAAATGTCATCAGTTCATGATCTTTGAATTATTATAAGCCAGCCAGAATGGGAACAGTGGCCACTATAGCTTCTTGTTTGCAAAAGCACCTTCACAACTTTAGAGGGAAAAAAAAGACCTTCACACAGCACTTTTAAGACCCTTAGTAACCAGACATAACTAATCGATGACATCAATGACATCAATGAAATCAATGAGTAACCAATAGGTAATCAATTGATTAGTCATTGATTATTGCCCATGATCAATGAGTAATTGATGACTAATCGATAGGCCACAAAATTTTCGGTATCGATTAGTCATTGATTGCATTGATTAGCCATCATTTTCAAAAAATGGAACGTATGAAACAGGGACCTGCCGAAAATATGACAATAGCGGTTCTAAAACAACTCTTAAAAGATAAAGGAATCGTGTTTAGCTCAAAGGCCAAAAAATCGGAACTTGTTCAAATATTCAACACTCAAGCTGGTTATATAACTGCTTATGACGGCTAATTGCTTAAGCCGAAGCAGTTTTACTTTGCTGACAAACACTCACCAAAAAAGCCGATAACCATGTAGTCGATTCTTGTCAGCGAATTTGTTAGTTTTATTTTCAGACTGGTTGGTTACTGTTCAGTTGTTTTGTTATTTAACATAAAGAGTTGGGTTAAGTGAAATACTGCACAATTGAGAATCATCTGTATTTGTGATTAGCACTTTGCGTCTCGACACATTGTCAACAGGAATTTCACTGACATAGAAGGACAATTTTCGTCTAACACAGCTAAAAGAACCACAAACGAAAAAAATGGCACAGGAAAGCAAGAAGTGTCTTTCGTGTGCATTATAATAGTCGATGAGTAATTGATGGGTCATCGATGAGTAATCAATTACATCAATGAGTAATCGATGTCAAGGATGAATAATCGATAGGCCACAAAATTTTGGGCTTCGATTACTCATCAATTACTCATTGATCATCGCCAAGAATCAATGACTAATCAACTGATTACTCAACGATTACTCATTGATTACTAATTAACGTCATTGATCATCGATTAGTTATGTCTGGTTAGTAAACATTTTTGGTCTCCT
>BLFP01001701.1:134360-139360 GCA_014634505.1 Montipora efflorescens | reverse complement strand
CGTTTTATGATTTAGATTTCAGACTTGCGTGACGGTTCATAACGTTACTCCAAAATTCGTTCTGTTGGGAAAATGTTTACTAAGAATGCCATAAAAATACATTTTTGTTGTTTGATGTTTCATATTCGTTGAAACAAAGCTTTCTTTTTTGGAGGACGTTGGGAGAATGCCAAAAACTGTTTTATTTCAATCGATTTAGCAAGAAATGGCTTAATGAGCAGTTCGAGAGCACTTACATTACTCCCGACATCACTCTTAACATTACTCCATTTTCGAAGCCTAAAATGATGCCTTTACAGCACAGCAGCTACAGATAAAATATTGAAACTGGAGTGTAAAGGGATTCAAAGGAAATAGTAGTAGGACTTTTCATGGTCATTTCAGCTTTATTTAAGGTAAATTGCAACATTACTCCATAAAAAGAGCTTAAATTGAAATAACATATCTAATTAACCTTTGTGTATACATGGTTTCAATGGAGTAATGTTAAAAATAAGTAGATAAAATAGCTTTTGTCCATAATGAGAAACACATTGTACGTATTCCAGTATGCTTTACATATAACTATGTTATTGTTGCAAAATATCACATTCATTGGGCATATATTTCGCATTTTCTTATGGAGTAATGTAATGGAGTAATGTTCACATGCATGTTTACTGTTCCCAAAATAGGTCAATGATTGACAGGCCATCCTACTCACGTTACTGGTGCAAAAGAAGTAATCACTGTTAATTTACTTATTTAATGTGACTCTGTTTGAAATGCACATGATGTTTTTAAAAGGCGCTGCTCTCAACTTGGCAAAGTGCAACTGACATTGTAAGAGTTTAGGCCGTGAACTCGTTTGACCTTTCAAGACCAGCTTTTTGGCTTTAATTAACTATCATTTAGTCTCCTCTCCTTTCTGTTCATTTACGAAGGAATTTTCATCACATTATTTGCTCTACAATTTAATACCGTATTGAGACACCAATGTGACATGACGTCCTAACACATGTAATGAAAGTTGAAAACTTGCCATATTTTTAACCAGATAAACGCCTAAAATTCATGATAACATGACAAAAAGCAGTTAAATGTTAAAGCAAGCACTAATTGTGTTTGTTTTTCAAAGGAAATGAAAACGCTAAGAAAAAAGTCGCCTTTCCAATTTAAGACCACACCCAGAATTTTCAGACAATCATAGACAAAAGTAGTTGGGAAGGTTATGTAAATGAACCACACCAGAGCTGTATTTCAACCCGCTTCTGTTAAACCTCAAAAGAAATAGTTTCACTTTCTCTTACATAGCCCCCCTCCCCCCTATTCAATGTTGGAAGGTAACTCAACAATTTCCCACTGAAACCGTTCAGTTTTGCACAACATTGAAGGAGGGGGGAAGGGAGACAAGCAACGAAGACTTCAAAAGTGCTAACCTTCCCAACAGTTTTGTCTAGGATTGTAGTTTTCAAATAGGCATTACAACTACATTTTAAATCTTTACAAGGCTGGTTGTCATAATATTTAAAGCTATTTGAAACATAGTTGAAACCTATCTGGAGCCTTAATTGGAGAGATGGATAAGTTTTTCATGTATTTTCAAAATAGTTCAAATGTGTTTTAATTAGGTTAAAACACCATTAAAAACAGTTCAAAACTGCATCAAAACTAGACTTTAAATCTACATCTACATTTATTAAAGTCGGTAAAACCTTAAAAGGTATCACACCAACTGTCAATAATATGTACAAGATAAAAAATAAATAATAATAATAATAATACATAAATAAATGAGTAAAAAGATATTAACATTAAAAATATAAACATTAAAATGGAATGGTACTAATTTTCGATTTAAAAATATTAAGAGAACTAGAATTTACAATGTCACTTGGGAGGGTATTCCATTCAGCAATAGCTCTTGGAAAGAAAGAAAATTTAAAAGTGTCTATTTTGGCCATTGGGACCTTATATTTAAAAACATAACTGCGACGTGTACGTAATTCATGATTACGGGATAATAAATTCTCAAGGTTAATGTCTATTAGATTATTTCTTAGTTTGTACATAAGAGATAATCTAGCCTGTTTACATCGTAGTTGCAATGAGTCCCATCCAAGTGTTTCGATAAGTTCTGTTACACTACTTTCGCGGCAATAATTATTCATACAAAATCTAGCGGCTTCCCTCTGAATCATCTCAACAACATGAGTGTCCTTCTGGTAATATGGGTCCCAGATTTCGCTCGCATATTCCAGCTTTGGGCGAACAATTGATTTATAGAGAGTTTCTTTAACATCACAGAACTGTTCCAAATAGCTATTTAAATCATATTTTGTGATAAACACCCAAAATAGTTCCCAAATAGGTTCCAAATATAAATTATTTTAAATAGAGACAAAATAGCATTAAAATAGTTCAAAAATAGTGTTCTGTTTTGTAAGGGATCCAGGGCAGAGGGTATATAATTCAATGCCATTCTCAGATCGAGGTAACATTTCTTTGCAAGATTTGTATACCAATGGACTGCAGTGTGGAAGGCCAGAAACTACGGCTACCGAAAAATCAACTGTGCAGATTTCCATGGAATCGTTACAATCCGGACTTGAATGAAGCTGACTTGAGAGCACTTCCTCAAAGAGACGAATTTTATTTGCTCTGTTCATAATGGCATTTTTTCGTTCCATTACTTCGTTGTCGAAAGACGATGCTGCCTTTTCCTGCATATTTCGCATAGTATTTGCATGGCTGCAAATGCCAAGCTTGTGAAAGCAATCGATCTCTTCCTTTTTGCATCCTCCGAGGACAAGAATGGTGTTGATGCGATAAGTAAAATTATTGTTCGGCATCCAAGTATTCAGAAAGCTAGAAAGAATCAAGGACTGTTTGTTAGATGCGTTCTTCACCTTTTTACTGCTTCTAAATGAACTCTGGATCAAGGTATGCAATATGGGTAGTTTTTCTTGAGTGTTAATTAGAGTCTCATTCTGAAACTCATCCAGATGTTCCATGTTGCCACGCTACTTAAAAGAATTTCCAGGATTTTTGGAGTACTTCGACATTTCCTTCTTAAGTGTTTTCCAACTTCCACTACCACTTTAGAATTCAGGGGAGAAAATTTTGTTACATTAACTGCCGCAGCATTGTAATTCTTTAAAGCCAATTTGCTGACAACCAACTTCTCGTAGTGATCACATTCATGTTCGATAACTCTACCTGATGGATAAGCCATAAATATCTGAGAAGGAACACAAAGTATCAAAATATGAAAAAGAATAACAAAAGAAACCACGCAGTTTATGGCTAACTTGCAGTTTTACAAACAGAATAGAAATACCTTTCTAGAAAGAAAAAGAGCAGGGGAGCAGCACAGTGATGAGAGCACTCGCCTTCCATGCCAATGTGGCCCGAGATCGATTCCCGGATCCAACACCATATCTGGGTTGAGTTTGTTTACTCCCAGAGGTTTTCCCCTAGTACTCCGGTTTTCCTGTCTCCTCAAAAACCAACAGTTGATTTGCTTTAAAGTCTCCCCAATTAGTAGAGCACTTGTGCTCGGCTAATTAACCTTGAGACTTAAATAAAGCGATTATTATCATAAGTTACTAGATAAATTAAAAGCTTACCTTTAGAACCGACGAGGACAAGCGACCTTCTGTCACCAGTAAGCTCATTAGGTTAGCTATTTCATCATCAACACGTTCTTGTTCTGCGCCAGTAATAAAGACAGCCGACACGATAATAGCGAACAACAAACACTTTACTAAGCACAACAAGGTCGCAACTCGATGGCAAACCCAAAAACAAGAACCGCCACGAGGGGACACGTGTGATACACATGCGCGGCTTACAATAACCGCTGGCGCAACTTCTTCTTCTCTTCTTGAACAAAAGAAAACTAACGTGGGAAACTATAACAGGAAATGAATGTAAATGAAACGTAACGAAAAGTTGGTAACAGATCGCAACCGTTCTTAATAGTACTTGGTCAAACGCGCCAATTCTGAAATAACTGTGAGGTAACGACACTAGTTGAGAATGTACTCCTGTAAGTATGCTGGGGGCCGGCGTGCCCGTTGGGGTCTTGGTTCACATGAACTTGAAACAGGAACACGATCAGTTTCAAGGGGGGTCGAGTCTTCCTGCTGTTCGGCTTGGTCCGGGGTGGAGTCTGGAGGATCTGGGTCGGGCGGACGTAACAGGTCTGGTGGGGCAGAGGGCTCTTGACAAGGCTGGGGCTGCTCAGGAATCTCCACATATTCGTCTTGGTCAAGTGTAGGGACGACAGACTGGTACGATGGTGGTGGGAGGGTATGTGGTACAGTGTAGCACTCGGCTAGCTTCACCTTGTAAGATGTAGCCCTGAGTTGTGAGCTAGAGAACTTCTTAATGAAACACCATTCGCCGTCGATGCTAACAATGATATAGCGATCACCGGCGCGAGACTTATCTCGGTCAGACTTCACATACACCAGGTCTCCAACCTGCAAGGGGGGAACGGGAGCTTGTGGGCGGTAGCCACCTTTGGCTGCTTCGCTGAAAGGATGGTTGGTTTGGCGAGCTTGTTGCTTGGCTACAATGTGGTGCAGGTCATTGACGGGTATCTGCTCGTTGGTGAACTGGTTGCGCTGTGTCCAAAGCTCCCGTGAGGACAGGCCTTGGCTGCAGAGTCGCAAGTTCAGGCGGGCAGTGGCAATAGCAAGGCCGAGTTCGGTAACAGGGCCTCCGCCAGGCTCCTGACGTAACAGCTCTTCTTCGAGTTCCAGCACAGCTCGTTCGGCAACAGGATTTTTGTTGGAGTTTTTGATGCGGCCAACTTCGACTGAGATGCCAAGATGCTGTAAAGCATGTGTGGTTTTCAGTGAGACAAATCCCAGTGCAGGGTCGACCCGAATGACAGCTTGAGGTCCATTGAGGGGGTGTAGACCCACTACTAATGGGGTGAGGACATCACGAAGTGTGCTGCTCCTTCCGTCAGGTACAAGGCATGATGCAGTGTAGGAGGTGGTACATTCTCT
>BLFP01001701.1:124360-129360 GCA_014634505.1 Montipora efflorescens | reverse complement strand
TTACATTGCTAAATATCTATTCTCCTTTGGAGATGATAGGTATAAAAATCTGGGAGACACCACTGTCCTTGCACACGAAATGTTCTTTTCCGCTTGCCGCCCACCTCTCAAAAACACACGTGCTTAAGGTCGCTAATTCCATTGTGCAAGCTACGCGATTGAAAATTTTTGCGGAAACGACGCCAATGTCCTCTTCTACAATTTTGTAATCAGTTTTTAGCAGCGTGGGAAAATTCCCAAGCGGTATTAGACATAATTCAAACTCCCTTGTGGTTTTTTTTTTATTTTTGTGATTTATATACTTCTGAGGTAGAAAAAACAAACAGCACTGAAACTAGTTTTTGATTTTGAATCTCTCCCCAAATTCTGGGGTTTCCGAATTACATGTACTTATCGTCTTCTTGTCGGCCTTCCATTGTTATTCAAGCAACCAATCAAAAAAATAGTTCAAGTCCATTATCCCAGAGTCTTTCCGGGCGCTCACCCACTGACAAAAAGGCCGGCCGAGGAATCTGGGTACGAGATTGTACCTGCCAGAGCTCTCGATCCGTGGCACTGGCCAAGAGGATCGCAGCTTTGGAAACTAGAATGACCTTTTTTAGGGCAGCCTCTGCAAGTACCGAAGCAGAAATTATGTAAAACAAAAGACAGAAAATAAAACAACTCCAAATAAAGGCTAACCCAAGTGACCAAAACGACAATGTTTTCTAGCAGAAAGACCAACCTCGTTCCCAAGAGAGACCCTGGGAACAAGGTTGCAGAAAGACCCATTTTTGGACTTCTCTCCCAGTCCTACTTGGGAACCTAATATTTTTCCTCTTTGTTGGAGGGGTAGAACTCCCTTGAAGTATTTAAACTAAGCTGATTGAAAAATCAACAGAGGATAAACTGAACCTCTTTCAGACCTTCTCTCCACACACCTCTCCACTGTGCCTTGAAAAAAATTTCCAAAACAAGAAGGAATCCTGGGTAATTAACCATGGCGGTCATTAGGCAAAAACGGGTCAGTTTAACAAATTTCGTGATGACTGTTTGCTTTTTATGTAAGAAAAGAATCGTGTATAAACCCAGAGGAAGGTGACTGCATCTGTGAAAAATAAATGTAGACCAATGGATGATATGCAAGGGGGCCCAGGCCCGGTTGTTCGAAAGCCAATTAACTTTATCCAGGATTAGCATTAACTTTTGTTTCATTATGCTTTGGGTGAAAGTTTCTTTTGCTTATTGTTCTTTTTCAAGATTGACTTCTTCTAATGAGAAGTTTTGCTGAATTTGGGAGTAGAGAAATAAGTTCTTTGATTAATTTTTAATCTGGGATTAGCGTTAATCGGCTTTTGAACAACTGGGCCTAGGACCCCGTACCAAAGCAAATCACCATTATAACATTTACATCTGTAAATTAAACGAACTAAAAAATATGCACTATTCAAGAAGGGGAAAAAATGAAGAATTAGCAGTAAAAGAAATAAGGGTAGATTTTAAAAAAATATCATTATGTGACTAAGAATATTATTAATTATTAATTATTTTGCCTACAATAATTGTTATTGCGCATACGTTCTGCACATCTCAAGATACTCGGGTTTCCTATCGGTGATGCTTACTAAAACAGGGATATTTTTGCATGGTTTGAAATTATGCAGAGAAAGTAGATCTTAGTAAGTACTATTGGTATCCAAAAAGAAATTTGGGGGTAACCTGCCCCTTCACTATATTGCGAAAACGACCCACTTTGTTGTGTCTTAGTCACAGATAAATGCACTCCAGTATCGTGTGAGGAACTTTTGATATGTTAAGAGTGAAACAAACAGGTATGCTAATGTATCTTCTTATCCTATTCTCACATTGTGACAAAATTTTTTTCTTTTTCTGGGATAAGGATAACATTCCTGAAGTTATGTTGAAGAAGTCAAAGAAGTACATTTGACAACTCGAAGTTTACACCTGGGAATGAAGGTATACATGTACATGTACATTGTAGTTTGCCATTTCTCGTAGTTTGTCAAGCTAGGACTTCCTATTGTTTCAAAATAAATTATTGTTTTTCGTAGGACTTAGGGGAAAGTAAGCCCTACAAAAAGTTTCTCAGACTGAATCAAGAGTTCTGCTTGCTTGTGTTGTCATCATAAGTTGACTATCCATTATTGGGTTTAATATGCCTCAAATGGCCAACAATACGCTTCAAAAATAGACATCTGAATTTTTTGTTTGTGTGTATGTAATGGAGGCTATCACCTAACAATAGTCAAAGCATTGACTGCAATTTGGGCTGAAATGGATGTACAGTAAACCTAAATATTGATGGCAAAAGAGCACTGTTAATAAACTTAGAAGTGTGCATCATTGTCATTATCACCGTCAGTGTCATCATCATTGTCATCAGTCTTTATCGGCCTTACATTGTATCTATCCCACCATTGTGCTAACCTGCCTCCTAACTCAGTGGCCTTAAAGGTCATTTTACCAAGGCTGCTGCCTAAGAAGATTTTAAAGGGGCCCTCAGAGCTAAACGCTGAGAACTTAGGAGCCCAACATATGAAGTGAAAGGTGTTGCTGTGAAAAATTAAGGAGCCCAGAGCTATTCTTTGGGAGCCCCAGGCTACCGGGCTCCTGTTAGGCAACAGCCTTGTTTTACGTCACAAAATCCTTATCCGTAACAAATACAGCTAGCACAGGACAACAATACAATAACTGAGGATTACATTCACTTTCTGTGGCACCAGTGCTTTGTGCTCTGGGGATCCACCCTAAGGTAAGAGACTGTTCTTTTCCAGTCGCTGATAATTAATTAACTGGTGTACCAGTTCGGATACATAATAACAGTGATAGATGTACCGGTACTAGTTGCTTTGATGAACTTTACGTGTGAGCTACTCTATCATTTTTATGATATTCTACTTCCTGTACTTCGTCCTCCTAACCCTGATGTTCCTTGGCTATTTTTAGACCTTTTTTCTTATGTTAAAAACTATCTTGAGAGCCTTAGATCCGAGAACAAAGATGAGGACAAAGAAGAGGTCTGTTTCCGTACATAATTTGTAGACAACAACTAGTGTTGCATTCTTCCAACTGTACCCTGGCTCTTTCATAATGTTTTCCAAGAAAAAAATCTTTTGACGGCAATAACCCTTTATAATATGGAAATTTCACACTTGACGAAGAAGAGATATCAATGATGTTTCACAATGTATATTTGTATTTCCTGTTGGTTATTGACTGTTATGCGGTTTGAAATATAATCGTATTCCATCCTGTTACGGTATGACAACGCCTAGATTTTTTGTCTATTGTTGCGATAGTTTCATTGCTCAATTTCATGATTGTTTTAAGATTAAAATAGTGGAATATTTGACTCCATGTTGCTGAGATTTAGTCCTTGACTGTTCTATTGTTTGAGAACAATTATTGTGGCCCTTCAAGCCGGAAATACAAAATTATTGACAATCGAGCGCAGATTTCACAACAGACGAGTGAACTGACTTTTGACCCGGTGACAATGGCAACCAATACCATACACATACTGAAGCTCCATATGATACAGAGAACAAGCTCCACTGGCCCCAGGAAAGGGAAAATCAACCGAGGAAATGACCGTAGAAGTCACAGAAGTAGGACAGATTCAGAAGAGGACATAGCAGTAGGAAGTCTGCAAAGACAAGATTAACTAAGGCCAAAAAGCAGCTAAAGGACCTGGTTGAAAATGAACCAATGAATACAACTCTACCCAAAAAGCATGTCATTTGAAGAGCAATAAATAAAGTGCAGTCTGATACAAATGTAATCGAATAGGTCATTGGTAATTTAAAGGCTGTTTATGTCACAAGTGGAGAATTAGAAGGGACAGACACCATATATCACTGAATCGCTAGACAAAGAGCTTGAAGAGATATTCATTCGGTTGGACTTAAGTATTGAGGTGGCAGAAAATCATTTGCAGGACAGACTAGAAAAAATGGAGAGGCTGAATCTACAATGCTTTCACTCTCCAAAGACGCTGATATCCAGTCCTCAGTTATGTATATTACAAAATAATTATTTAGCAACAGGAAGCTAAGGAGGCAGCAGAACGACTGTTTGTGATTGAGCAGGAAGAAAGGCACAAAGGAGAAGAGATTGAAAAATTAACCACCGAGCTCCAGCTATCAAAACAGAAAACTGACGAAGCAAGAAAGGTGGTAGCAGAAACCCATAAGGGTTGAAACGTTTAACGGCCCCTTGTGTGCTGGGAAACAAGCTTCTGAATATTCAATTTGCTAAGTACATGTACCATGTTTGGAACAACAAGAGCAAGTGGTTTCCAAATATGGTACTTAGCACTGAGACATTCAACCAATCAGTTCGCACTGAATATTCGGAAGCTGTGAACGCGCGTTACACGTTTCAACCCTTATGGGTTTCTGGTGGTAGTAATAAGTCTTGCTAGGGAAGAAGATGAAGTGGAGTGAGCATCAGCCCCACGAGATAATGCAACAGTACTTAGTGATTGTCATCCGAGAGATCTGTTAGCCCCCAAGTGGTATCACAGGAAAAACTCGATTCTACACGTACTGCATGGACAAGAGATTACTCGTAAAGGCACACCTATTAAGTTAAAAGGAGTGGAGCTGCCAAACTTTTCAGGTGAAGACAAGACTGACTATGGGTCCTGGAAGGCTGTGTTTACATCTGTGGTAGACCATGTAGATCTTCCTGTAGCAGAAAAGATGATGCAATTACAAAATAGTTTGATGGGAAAAAGCCTAAGACTGGATAAAGACCTTGGTTACTTGATGACTGCATATGAAAGAGCAAAAGTCAAGCTTGAAAAGAAATACGGAGGAGAAAGACGTCAACAGATCAAGCACTTGACGACACTGCGAAGTTGGCCAAAGGTTCGACATGGAGGAATTTCAAGCCATACTCAAAAGGATTATGGTAGTATGGCAAGACTGTGGATCCCGGCAAGAAACTAGAGGGACAAAACTTGAATCTCACAGCCAAAGAGAAGCTCACTGAAGAAG
>BLFP01001701.1:88474-112322 GCA_014634505.1 Montipora efflorescens | reverse complement strand
GCTGGCAGACTCCTTGAGACACTAATCCTCTTCACATACAGTACATGTAGCAAAAATATCTTGTTAGCTTGACTTGATCTCTACTTTGGATCAGTCCTAAATGATTGACATGCTTGTCACTTGTCATTTTTTCATCAATGTACCTTCATTGCTTACGTTGGCAAGAACAAAGCCTGGCAAGTAAGAGGGCAACCATTTGTAGAGCTTTTATCCAATTTTTCCTTGCTGTTAGAATACAACCAAGTCAGCCAGCTCCCAAAGGAATTGCAACATTTCAATTTGCATCATGTTTTAGAGGCTCATGATCCCAAGTGTTTTTTTCATTTCTCTTTACTGCCTTTAGCACAAGCTATTGATTTGTGCATCGTTCATGCATAGAATTCAGTTTGTCGGCTTGTTTCGCCTAGAATGAACTTTTTATGATAATATTAGCAATAGTGGTTTCTTGGTTTCCATTTTGTTTTTATTTCTTTTTCTGGATTGCTATAGGGTTAGAGTTAGGGTTAGGGCTAGGGGATTATCCAGTCCCTCCTCCCATCCTACTTGCCCAGCTCCTTATCTGATTCCGGCTGTAAAAAGATGCAAAATGTTGCGAAGGAGCAAGAAGATGAGGACAGAGATCCCCTTCCCCCAGTTTCTCCTCATGTCAATGCTCACTCACAATTCAGCCTCTTTTGAAACTGGTTTCAACAATTTGACAGAATGTCTTATTAGAAGGATCAACTTTACAAAACTGTTTTAACGACAATTTTATGGTACCATAAGAAACACCTATAATTACTGAACAAAATGTACTTAATAAATTACCATGGCAACAAAAGAACCATCTAAAAATGCCCTTACTTCGTGTTTAAGTGCTAAGATGAAACTCTCTGTAAACTTCAAAAAAAAATTCTCTGAAGAGGATTCAGAGCCACCTTAGCATTTTCCAGTTTTGAAGGTGGCTATGAGTCTGCTCCAGAGAATTTGTTCTTTAAACTTTGCAAAGAGTTTTATTTTAATCACTCCAGCAATAAAAAATAATGTGGTCACTGAGTTCGTTTTTAAGATATACGCATCGAAAGACAAAATATAGGGTGTTTTCAGACAGCTCTGTTGTTGCCGTGGTAACGTATTATGACACATTAATGAGTGCATCTTCAGGGTTGCTATGGTCAGGGAAAAACAGAATTTTTCAAGGTCGGGGAAACTCTTTGTCAAAGTCAGAGAATTTTATTTTTGGCAAGCAGTTCACAAGATTTTGTGCACAAAATCCTGTGAAAGGCGCAAAGAGATTGACTAAAAGGGGGAAAATATTGATGGCCTTCAAACGAAGCTGAAGTAAATGTGATTATTCAACTAATTTAAGGTCAGTGGAAATTGCTTAGAGGTCAGGGAGAAGTCAGGGAATGGTTTTTGTTACTGATGAGTGGCAACCCTGAAAAATTAGTCTTTTGGCATTTGCTTCTTCCATACAATAATTTAGGAAAGAAAGAAGTTTGGTCCACTGGATTGGAACATCAAGGTAAGAATTAAGCGTATAAGGAACAACCTCGCAGCAAAGGGTTTTTCAATTTTGTGTTTAACTCAAACCAACAAGTTTCTGTTATGGTAAATGCACTTCCTGGTATATTGGTGTATACATTTCCTGGTATACTGGTGTAGAAATTTCCTGGTATATAACATCAGTTGATCAATGCAGAAGTAGAAAAGATTTTTGAGACAAAAAGATGTGAACTCTTGTTCTTTGGCCATCGTAGCTTGATTATAAATACCAGTAAAACACAAACAGCGGCAATAAACTTGGTAAACCAATGCATTTTATAAAGATTTGGCATTTCATATGCTAGGAAACATACACAATAACGATGTTTGAAAACTACTTGCACATATATACTTATGTAGTATAGGGTCTGGAACTGAGATTAAGAAAAGTGAAATCTTTACCATTGAGCTGCTAGAACTCACTGGAGAGCTAGGTTGCTGGAGACTTAGACCTGGATAGAGCATCTGACCAGTGTTACAACAGTCGTAGGTTTGAATCCTTCCTAGAAATATGATTTTTCACTTGTCTTTTCGTCGTTGCCAAGCAACTTGTATTCCAGCCCTCTCACTGGCCCATTACACCTTTCCATCATTTCATGTAGGTGTGACCTAGATATTGTACAACACCAATTTCTCATGATTACCCAACAAAGAAATCTATGGTACTAGGTAGGAGAATGAACATTTCTATCATGGGAATCATCAATGAAAGGGTTGAGCATCCGACTGTTGTTATGGAGGGTCGTAGGTTTAATTCCTGCCAATTGACTCTGACTTTTCAGTTGGCCCTTCACCCATTGCCAAGCAACACATCCTATCCTACTAACGGGCGCATTACACCTTTCCATCATATCATGTATTTGTGTGAACTGAGGAGCATGACTTTGTTGAGCCCACAGACCAGTGGGACATATTGTCTATTCAGGACCTAGATGAACGACCTACTGTAGCTCTCCAGTGAGTTGTAGTAGCTCAATGGGTTGAGCATCTGACCAGTGTTATGGAGATCGTAGGTTCAATTCCTGCCCAGGACTCTGATCTTTCAGTTGTCCTTTTGCCTGTTGCCAAGCAACTTGTATTCTAAGATCACACCTCTTAAGCTGCTGGTAATCTTCATTCTCAATACTTCTCTAACTAATATTTCATTGAAATTGTGGAGAGAGTTAACATACCAATCACTCCTGTAGGTCATAAAGGGTTTAAAAAATAAGATCATTTTTCTTAATCTTGGTTCCAGACCCCTTAATAAAAGATGTTGGTTTACAATGTTTATGACTGCTGTTTGTGTTTTAGTTTTAGACCATACGATTTTGTGGATGTTGGTGTAGTCATGTGGTCGTTTGATTGGCACATTCTACTGGGAGCCTCTCTTTTTCAATAATTTGGTTTGTCACCAATTTTAACGTGAGCCTACACTCCAACAGGTAAGAAAGAGTCTGTCTTGGAAATAAATTAATTAAAATTTGGGGGGACAAACAAAGTGTATTATGGTATTTTTCGAAGTGACCCATTGTAATTATACAAAAGCTCCTCAATTCAGAACAGTAGGGCAACCGTAACACATTGACACCAAAAAAGTATCGGGGGTTTTTAACAAACAGGGCCCAGTTCTGCTTGGACAGGTAACCTAGACGAAGATCTACTTGCTGTTATCACTACTATACACCTTATGCCAAAATGGCCACCATTTTAGTTTTCTTTTGTTTCCATGCAAATTGACCCTTATGGCCTCGTTCAAGATTAAATATTCTATGAAATTTTACATTTGAAAACAAGGCCATAAGGGCCAATTTGCATGGAAACAAAAGAATACTAAAATGGCAGCCATTTTGGAATAAGGTGTATTCTTGTTATTATTACTATTAGTATTACTGAATGAGAGAAATGTATACACCCGAAACGCGGTCCATAGACGAAATGTTGAAGTGATCCTCGCATTTACTTGGATTTTTTTGCAATTGTTGTTGCAGGCTGCTTCAATGGGATTCAAGCCCATGACATCTGCGATGCTGGTGCAATGCGCTACTAACTGAGCTATGACGTCACACAGTTGAGAGCAAGGCAAATTGTGGGACTTCTTTGTTCCCGTGAAAGGACTCAATGAATGGAACTGATCTGTTCTTCCTGTTACACTGTATGTTCATTAAACATTGCAAGTTAAATGGCTCGAATCAAGAGGGTGCTCTGGACAATTAAAAGATGTCTTTAGCAGAAGAACAGATTCTTTGGGATGCTCTCGCCTTTATCACTGTCCAGGTAAAAAGGTTTGTTCTATAAAATGGCAGTTGCAACTATTCTTGACCATAAAGCTGCATTAACGGCACTGAGCAAGAATGGAACGGAACAGATTCAAGGATTTTTTTGCTGAGAAACAGTGAGTTCTCGTCTGCGCGGTAACGCAACCATGATTCCTTCACAGAACGCATGAAAGGTAACTGTTTCTTTTCAAAACGCATGTGAAGATTTTTGTCTGTTTTGTCCCATTTTTGCTTTGTCGTGAAACACACCTTAAGAGGCTCGAAACCAGTTTCAGCACTTTGAAGAAAACTTTACTATTTAGATTGATTGCATCTACACAACTGTTTAACATGACGGCAATACTATGGTACCACATAAAACACCATTAATTGCTTAACTAGATAGGTTACAAACATGAGGTAACAGGTTACCATAGCAACAAAAGAGCCCCCTAAATACACCCTATTTCTCATCTGTAAGCACTTATATCTCAAAAATGAACGTGGCGACATCCAATTTTTATTGTTGGGAAAAGATTAGCAATACCAAGCTAAGATAAAATTCTCGGCTGCAAAGTTAAAAAAGTTCTCTGCTACCTTCACAATTGGAAAATTGTAAGGCTGCTCTGAATCCGTTCCAGAGAATTTTATTAACTTCTCAGAGGATTTCACCTTGTCTGGTAATCATTCCCCAGCAACAAAACTTGGAGTCACCGAGTTTGCTTTGATGTAGGCGTTTGAGGACAAAAGAAAAGGGTGTATTAGGATTGCTCGTTGGTTGCTATGCTAACCTATAACGTCTTTTGAACTATAATTGGTGTTTCATATGATACCATAAGATTTCTGTTACGTGAAACGGTGTTGTAGGGTCAATCCTTCAAATAAGACACTCCCTTAAAGGGAACTAAAACAGGAATATATCTTTAAAATAGTTAACATAATGCTCTCAATCAAAATTGTTCGAACGTTTTCCAATGGAATCGTTTGTATCCAAAATAAATGAATTTCAAAAACACTTGTTTGGGTTTTTAAATTTCCCGGGCGCCGCCTTCTTGAATAATTGTGACGTGTGATGGTTGCCTTATTGTTTTAAAAGAAAAGCTCTTTGTACAAATACAAAAGAGCAACCATAACACGTCACAATTATTCAAGATGGCGGCGCCCAGGAAATCTGAAAACCAAAACAAGGGCTTTTGAAATTCATTTATTTCGGATACAAACGATTCCATTAGAAAACGTTTGAACAATTTTGATTGTAAACATTATGTTAAATATTTTGAAGTTGCATTCTTGTTTTAGTGGAGGTTTCCTTTAAAATTGTTGAAACTGGAGCCCATTACCCGGAGCTTCCGTACATATTATACCTTTGAGTCAACCCTGTCCCATATCTTTTTATTTTTAGATCTGCCTGTTTCAGGTGTGCTGCATTGCAACGTAATCAAAGGCCGACCATAAGTCTGTTATGATTGGCTATGGTGCAAGCACCTGCAAATATCCCCCTGGGATGTGCTTCTAAAAAGAAAAATATACGAGACAGGGTTGACCCAAAGGGCTCATATAGAAAATTGATGCTTCAGGTAATAGGCTCCTGACATTCGGTGCATTTTCATTTTGCTTTGAATAGAGGAAAAAATTTTTTGTTGGAAATATATTTGGCAAGAAGACAACTGTAGTGTTGTAGGTCTTGGCATCACGAAAATGCAATCAGTCCTATTTTTCTCTTTGACTGTCGAATAAGAATGCGATCCTCGCAGGGTACGTGAGTGGAACACGTAAAAAACCTCGCAAGGATCGCGCCCTTGTGAGACAGGCAAAAAGAAAAGTGAGAGACTGCTTGCAGTATGGAATGTACTCAAGAAAGTTGGACAAGCTTTAAGACTGTTATACAACTTTATTGGTATTTTTCAGTAACAACTGATCACCCACACCAAGCAAGATATTACTTGCATGGTTAAGAACTGGAACTCAGGGATTCACATCTTAGTACATGTTTGTTTTTCACAGGTCACCTATGGAGGATGAGTTACAGATGCTTGGGATCAGTGGTGGCAGACAACCATTCTAGGAGGATTATTCTTGCCCAAGATTCTTAAAGACAGCACAAGTTTTCTAGATTAGGTGAGAACGTAAATTGAATTAATTTTCCGTTTAAAAGGTCCTTAGGCCTAACACTGAAGCCCATATTCTGAAACGGCCTCCACCCCAATCATACAATTTCAACTTATTTAAATTTTCGGCCGCCATTTTGGAGCAGGGTCTATTGTGGGCTTTTGAAAACTCCTTTAAAAAGAGAGGGTATTTTCCTTAAGGCCCTTTTAAAATTACTTTTTCACATTTCTATCAGTATACACTACTATAGCTTTGTAGCAATGATATCAAGGAGGCTCAAACTAGTTTGAGTTCTTTCGACAAACTGTACTATTTTGAAGGATTGGATGTACTCAACTGTTTCACGAAACGGCAATGTTTGTTATGGCATTAGTATTAGAAAAGTACTTATTTGGAATTGCTTTTTGCGCTCTCAAATTTTTCGGCACAGCCATTTTGAATAAATTTGCCAAATTGTTATAATACAAAAGTTCTCTTTAAATATGTTACATCACATTTATTCAAGATAGCCAGGCCTGAAATTTGGAAGTGAAAGTAAGTGTTTCTTCAAATCATTTTCTGTTAAAAACGTTTTCTTTGAAAAATTGCCAGCGAATTTTATTGTAAACATTATTTCCAGCTCTTTACGGTCACAAACTTAAGGCTGGTTTCAAGCACAAGCCACATTCAGTTACTAATTATGAAAAACGCTTATGCTTGCGTCAGTAGTGAAAACCAGCCTCAAATTATAGGATTAAAATTAATTGACTTGTTTGTAGACTTATTCCCAAACTTCTGCTTAAATTTCTGTCTTCAAGGTGAAATTACCTCTTGATATTGGAACATAGTAGGTTAATGTAGCACTGAATTGTGGATAATCCTTTTTGTATGGTGTCTCCAGGTATGCATTTCCCTCCTGAATACGATGAGTTCACAGAGTACAGGGATCATATTGCTGACGAGCCAGAAATATGTGGAGTGCATAACAATGCAAACATTGCTTTCCAGGTGAGAGGAGATAACGGATTACTAAAATTTGCATCCCTTGGGTTGACAAGATGTGTTGACCACAAGGTAGGCTTGGCCACCGTACAGAGATTCTAAAAGCTGAGCAGACGTTTCAAGACGTAGCATTTCCCATGTGAATTTGTTGTAAACCATCCAAAGCCTTAACTTTAGTTGGGTTTATTCCAGACACCATCCAGCTCTTTTCAATCTGTAATATAATTGAAATGGGTTTACATGTATATGGTAAATTAGCCACCAACACGTTATGTAGTTTCATTGGTTTGGTATTGGATGCAACTTTATTGTGTGTAGGATTAGGCTTCCGTTTTTTCTGTAATCGTTTCGTGCTGAGCCTTATTACCAGGCCTTGAAGTGGACTTAGTCCGATAGACCTTTTTCAGATACGGCGGCCATTTTGATTTCTATTGTTTCGAAAGACATTACGGGATGCTCAGGGGGCAACTTAATATGTATTTGCCCCCTGGGGATCCCTTAATACATTGTAGCTCTTTGAAATCATAGAAATCAAAATGGCCGCCGTATCTGCAAAAAGGTAGAGGTAGTAGTAGTATTAAAGCTTTATTTAGCTACGCTAGCCACATTCAGCAATGATACAGCAGGTTTCTAAGTGGGGTGTAGGTATAGACTTACTGAACATGAACAAGTCACAAGAATGTTTGGAAAAACGGTATATTTGGAAGCTGTGACTGGCTGAATGTGACTGGCTTTCTATCCAAACTGAAGTAAAGATGTAAGGTAACTTACACTGGCACAATACAATGTATAAGCTGCTACAATACAAGCTTATCAGAGATGCCGAACTACCTTATCACTTTGAACATGGATCTAGTTATTTTTACGTGTTAACATTTATGAACACAGTGTTGTCATTAGATAGACTCGGATGTCTTAGTAAATAGTTAACTAATATGAATTTGGTATTTGCAGACTTGAGAAACTAATGCTCTGATAAATGCAGTGCTGGAGGTGCAACCGCCTTTTGGCTTGTGGAGGAAGCGGTAAAGCAGGCGTGTACAAGCTTGCTGAAAGCATCCTTTCTAAATTGCTCACTGCTCTTGAAATGGAGAAGGCAGATAAAGCTATGTTTGAGGTAAGATTGAGGGGTCGTGGGTCACAAGATCTTGGAAATCAATATGAGAGGACACGGTCACTCGTCCAGTATAGAAAAAAGTGGAAGCTGATTTTGTAGGCTTTTTGTGGTTGTTAATATCGAGGGAGGGAGCTTTCTTATCGGTGATATATGTCAGTGTACATCCATTCAGAGTGTCGATGAATATACATGTGCTGGATGGTAAGGTAAAAGATGAACTCAAAATGGCCTAGTCCCCCATCAAGGTCAAAAAAGTGTCAATTTTTAAACTACGTTTTGTGGGAAAATAGTCCAAATCAGCTGCTGTAACTCAATGTTGTACCCAATTCAAACCCTTTAAGAACAAAACGTTTTGTTTCGTGGATTTCTTTATCATTTTAAATGCTAATGTACATTATAATGCAAAATGCAATCCACAAAGAATCTTAACCTTGGGAGATTTGGATTGGGTACAACATTGAGTGAGTCAAGTTGATCTATTGTTTACTTTTCTGATGCTGATGGGGACAAACTTAATACCAGATTCTTACTCTTAAGTAATGGACTCTTGTGAACAGGAATGTTGCAGGATGGAAAAATGATTTCATGCTGAATTGAATAGTTCATACAAGTATTGAGGAGGATGAAGATTGACGAATATCTGACCAAATTTTCTTTTTACCAGGGTTCCCCCCGTGTGGTCCAATGCAGCCTATCCTAATGCAGCCTATCCTAATGCAGCCTATCCCAATGCAGCCTATGTTAACAGCGGTAAGTAGCGTTTTCTTTCAGGTGATATACCAGCTGTCATGATGTACAATGTGAGTGGCTTTGCTATCAAAACCTCAAACACAACAATAGCAGAAGAAGAAACTGATTTACGTTTGTGCTGATTTCAGTTTATTTGATTAGCAGAGCACTCATGCTTGGCTAAATAAAGTGATAATATATTGATAATAATATATATATTAATAATAATGATGATGATTATAATATCATTATTATTATTATTATTTTGAAAACGATAGAAGCTGCTGTGATACATAGTAATAACTAACACAGAGGATCTATTTCAATGTCCTGGGATTTACTTGTTTGTTCGAAGTGTGAAAGTTTGATTTTCAAGAGTAGTGTTTCGTGCATCGATCTTGTTCGTGTTGCTGAAGCTTTGTTTCCACTTTTGTCACGTGAACAAGAATGTAACTTGATCGATTTGAAAGAGGTGTTTAGGGCAAAAAGAAAAAGAGAATGGCTGAGTGACATTCCAAACTCTTGAATAATGAAATTATATCTATTTTATAACAATTTATGTGCGCACTTTTTTGTTAATTGTTTATTTTTGTTATAGTTTTGTTTTTAGGATTTATAGACCTATCATCTTGTGTTTTACTTTCTTGAACTAGGTATTAGCATAGCATTGACACAGTAAAATCAAAATCTTGCTTTGCCATGATCAAATGTTTTCGTAGGTTTACCTCTTTTCTATTTTCCGTTGCAGTATAGTTCCACCTTTGCATATGGAGCCTCGAATGAACTTTATCGCAGATTCCTTGCTTTACACTTGCCTACTTTACAAAATGTCTGCCCTTCCTGGGGTCTTGTCCACCACTGGTAAGCACAGTAGCTTGCTTCTGGTTCGTGCCTTGTGTATTTCAGTAATCTTATTTTGAAGGTGGGAAGGCTGTGAAGTGCATTCCTTGGGAGAAGATTAAGGACGGTGCCTACTCATTCAAAAGGTATTTTTGCGCGGTTTACTGACTATGCGAGAAAAGCAGATCTTAACAAGTGTTATTGAAATTCAAAGAGAAAATTGGGGTTAACCACGCATTTTTAAACATAATTAATCAACAATATTTGTAAAAAGCTTCAAAATACAAAGCAATGTATGGCGTTCTTTTCCAAATTGAAGCTTAATTATCTCTGAAAAATGCGAGGTTACCCCCAATTTCCTTGTTAGATACCAAGAGCTCTTGCTAAGTTCTGCTTTCTCCCCATAGTTTTGAACCGCGTAAAAATATCCCTGTATTAATAAGCACTGCCGATAGGAAATCGGAGTATTTCGAGATGCGCAGAGAGTATGCGCAATAACAATAGTAGGCCTCTGCAGTGGGAAATAACAAACAAATTACCTGCAATTTAGGAGTTGGTCTTTTATTCAGCAATTGTGTCAGATTTATACTTAATGATAATTTTGATGGGCCTTTTGCCGTGCCCTTGTTAAGTGCAAACATCAAGAAAAGGTTTTTGCATGTGTAAATATTGTGACACATGAAAATTGATTTGCATCTCGAGTATGTATTTCCAGACATACCTTGCAGTAAACGAATAGCAAAGATGTTGTTGACATGCTAACCAGAGCTCACTGACTGTGGAAACAAAAAGTCTTGCTTGTGTGGTTGACAGATTGGGAAACAAAAGCAATGTTTGCAAACAGATAACTTCCCTATTGATCCTTTATTATGGGCGTTAATGACATCTACAGTTTTAGGACAGAAACAAAATTGTTAGTTAGATGTAGTTTAGGGTAAAATGATTTAGATGGGTTAATTTTAAAATGTGCCTTTGTATTTTTAGGTCATTCTTCAAACGTTGCTGTTTATCTATGAATGAAGTGATCTACCCTCCAACTTCAGCTCAACGAATAAAAGACTAAAAAAGAAAACTTCACTTGTCGCCTTAGCCTTTAGAGTTATTCTGTCCGAAGTTATGTAGAATCCTGGACATTTGTATGTTTTTGTGAATAAAGTAATGAAACTTGAATGATTTTTTGCTGAGTGTCAAACTCTCTCTATGAAGTTAAATAACTAAGAATGGCCTTTTTTTTTTACTTGTTCTCTTCTCCATGGATGAATTCTCGAAAAGTTTGTCTTACCTTACATATATTTCTGGTTGGGTGATTATATTGAAATTGTTTGATGTGATAAAATTTTATAGTCTTCTCAATGAGATAAGATGGATAAAAAAATTGAAAGGTTGTTCAATCAGCAAAAGACTTTTTCCTTGGGAGGCACTTAGAAGGATTGGAAGTGATTCGAATTTGAGGGTAAAATGTCAAGACTCAGGAGGCATTAGCACAAAAATTCCTGAAATGATGCATGAAAAAAGAAAAACGAATATGTATAAAATGGTCAGGAATGAATGTGCATGAAATTAATAAAGATGAATGTAATAGGCCTTATTCACCATGGCCGCCATGTTGGTTTTCAAATTGTCATGCAAATTAGCCATGTGTTTTGCTGGGGGGGCAAACATTGGACAAAAGCAAATTGCTGAAAATCGGCTCGTTTAAATATTGAAATAACATTGTAAGAAGTCCATTTTAGTATTTAGAGCTAAGTACCTCTTATAATAATTTTATATCTTTTGATTGCCTTTGACATTTGGACTTTCTACTTCGTTATCTGCTCATTTTTGACTATTTTACTGCTTAGGTGATAAACATTCAATTAACGTGAAACAAATCATCTGTGTAGCTAAGATGTTCATTATAACCTCTCAAACTTGTGTTGTTTGCCCCCTCAGAAGTGTGTCGCTAATTTGCATGATAACAGCAAATCCAACATGGCGGCTATCATGAATAAGGTCTATTGAAAGGAATCGAACAGGAATTGCTAAATATGCATGAAATGGACAAGAATCGATGAATATGCATGAATTGAACAGGGACAATAAATATGCATGAAATTGATAAATATACATGAAATCGACAAGATTGGCAAGAATCGATGAATATGCATGAAATTGGCAGGAATTGATGAATCTGCATGAAATTGACAGGAATTGATGAATATGCATGAAATTGCTAAATATGCATGAAATGGACAAGAATCGATGAATATGCATGAATTGAACAGGGACAATAAATATGCATGAAATTGATAGATATACATGAAATCGACAAGATTGGCAAGAATCGATGAATATGCATGAAATTGGCAGGAATTGATGAATCTGCATGAAATTGACAGGAATTGATGAATATGCATGAATTGAACAGGGACAATAAATATGCATGAAATTGATAAATATGCATGAAATGGACAAGAATCGATGAATATGCTCATATGAATATGCATGAAATTGAAAGGAATCGATGAATATGCATGAAATTGGCAGGAATTTGTTAGGAATTGATGAATATGCATGAAATTGAAAGGAATCGATGAATATGCATGAAATTGGCAGGAATTTGTTAGGAATCGATGAATATGCATGAAATTGAAAGGAATCGATGAATATGCATGAAATTGGCAGGAATTTGTTAGGAATCGATGAATATGCATGAAATTGAAAGGAATCGATGAATATGCATGAAATTGATTAATATGTATGAATTTGTTAGGAATCGATGCATATGCATGAAATTGACAGGAATCAATGAATATGCATGAGATTGACAGGAATCGATGAATATACATGAAATTGGCAGGAATCGATGAATATGCATGAAATTGATTAATATGCATGAATTGAACAGGGACAATAAATAAATAAATATGCATGAAATGGACAAGAATCGATGAATATGCATGAAATTGATTAATATGCATGAATTTGTTAGCAATTGATGAATATGCATGAGATTGACAGAAATTGATGAATATGCATGAAATTGACAGAAATTGATGAATATGCATGAAATTGGCAGGAATCGATGAATATACATGAAATTGATAGGAATCGATGCATATGCATGAAATTGATTAATATGCATGAATTTGTTAGCAATTGATGAATATGCATGAATTTGTTAGCAATTGATGAATATGCATGAGATTGACAGAAATTGATGAATATGCATAAAATTGACAGGAATCGATGAATATGCATGAAATTGATTAATATGCATGAATTGAACAGGGACAATAAATATGCATGAAATGGACAAGAATCGATGAATATGCATGAAATTGATCGAAATTGATGAATATGCATGAAATTGAGAGGAATCGATGAATATGCATGAAATTGAGAGGAATAGATGAATATGCATGAAATTGACAGGAAACGATGAATATGCATGAATTGAACAGGGACAATAAATATGCATGAAATTGCTAAATATGCATGAAATGGACAAGAATCGATTAATATGCATGAATTGAACAGGGACAATAAATATGCATGAAATGGACAAGAATCGATGAATATGCATGAAATTGATCGAAATTGATGAATATGCATGAAATTGAGAGGAATCGATGAATATGCATGAAATTGGCAGGAATCGATGAATATTCATGAAATTGGCAGGAATCAATGAATATGCATGAAATTGATTAATATGCATGAATTGAACAGGGACAATAAATATGCATGAAATTGATAAATATGCATGAAATGGACAAGAATCGATGAATATGCATGAAATTGATAGGAATCGATGAATATGCATGAAATTGATCAAAATTGATGAATATGCATGAAATTGATTAATATGTATGAATTTGTTAGGAATCGATGCATATGCATGAAATTGATTAATATGTATGAATTTGTTAGGAATCGATGCATATGCATGAAATTGACTAATATGCATGAATTTGTTAGCAATTGATGAATATGCATGAGATTGACAGAAATTGATGAGTATGCATGAAATTGACAGGAATCGATGAATATGCATGAAATTGATAGGAATCGATGAATATGCATGAAATTGGCAGAAATTGATGAATATGGTCATAAGGATATGCATGAAAGAGGAATCAATAAATATGCATGAAATTGAATATGCATGAATTTGTTTGGAATTGATGAATATGCATGAAATTGATTAATATGCATGAATTTGTTAGGAATTGGTTGGTATGAATGAATTTGATAGGAATCGATGAATATATATGAAATTGACAAGAACCGATGAATATGCACGAATGGAAAAATGTCTATTTCGGAAATGGACAGGAATTGATGAATATGCTCATGGAATTGATAGATATGCATGAAGTTGACAGGAATTAATGGTATTAATATGCTTGAAATGGACGAAGATAAATAAATGAACATGTATAATTAAGAAGAAAACATTATTTATAATGATTTGAGAATAGAAGACAATGAATAATGTGAGGTAACTGGTGTTAATAATTAGTTTTAATGGCTGGTCTAAAATCATGTGAATGAATAATAAAAGATGTGATGATGAATGGTTTGGATTAATGGTGAAGGTGAAAGATTATAATAATGGATAACGTTGAAAGTGTTCGGTGTTGGAGGATAGAAAAAAAAAATTGGTATGAAAAACAAAGCAAGTTTTTACCGGGTTCCTTCCATGTGGTCCAATGTCGCCTATTCTTCATTTAAGCTTCTGGTCGGTTGGATCTTATAGCAGCTGTTTGGAATATCCAGTTTGACTGGCTTGCTATCGAGACTTCAAAAAAAAGAAAATTGAAGAACGTTACATTTTGAAAAGGACAGAAGCTATCATGATATCTAGTACTAGCTATCATACATGATCTGTTGAGTGTCTTTGCGAAGTTCGTTGTAAAGTTGTTTGTTCGGCCTTGGTCCAATCTGGCCACAAGTAATGAAATCATAGATGTAAAAAGATGTGTATATGTTCTCTATAGGAAAGAATTGATCTCAAGAGAAGCATGTTTAATTAAAAGTATTTTTATGACAAGTGGTAAAGACACGTAGGCAAATCATTCTTGTATTTGAAAACTGGTTTTAAGGTTGTGAAAAGGAAAGCGTTATTGTTGTTTAAGTTATTGCGACTTACCATAGAGTTGGATTAATTAATTAATGCATTTAATCCAAACGTATGACCTTGTTTATTGGCTGGGGTATGTGTATTATGGGTACATGTTCTCATGAAAAAATACGATGATTTCCAGATTATCATGTAAATCCAATGTACGGTCTGCAGGAAAGTGGGATGCAATAAAGATTATAGCCGTTCATCTAAACATATAGCTTGTACCATATTTACTAATGGCGGGATATTTCTTGAGTATTTGAGTTGGGAGGAATGACAGGGGGTAGGGACGCTCATAAAATTGAGCAGGGAGGGTTGGGGAGGGGGATTGAGCTCCATCTGTATTAAAGGGTTTGAAATGTAACGGTTCTTAAATATTTTAAGTTTTACCCATTATTTATATATATATATATTAGTCCTTATTGCCCCTAATGGGGCATAGGGCCGCAACAATGTCTCTTTTCCACCGGGTCTTGTCTTTCGCAATTGCCTGTGCCTCTGCCCATGACAAACCCATCTCACTAAGTTCAATTTCCACTGTCTTCCTCCAGGTGGTTTTGGGTCTTCCCCTTTTTCTTTTGCCTGCAGGTGTCCACCTAAGGGCAACCTTGGGTATCCTCTCCGACGACATTCGTAAGACATGTCCCAGCCATCTAAGCCGGCGTTTCTTGATTTCAAGATCCATACTTGTGCACCCAGTCTTCTGATACAGGTCAATGTTGGAAATTTTATTGGGCCAGAAGATGTTGCAGATCCTTCGCAGACAGCTGTTGTGAAAAACATTGACTTTGTTTATGTCCCTCTTGACAATTCTCCAGCATTCAGAGCCGTACAGTAGCACAGATTTAACGTTACTGTTGTAGATGCGCACTTTAGTCTTAAGGCTGTACTGCTTAGACCTCCAGATGTTTCTAAGTCTACTAAATGCACACCTGGCTTTGTTAAGCCTAGCCTTCATGTCCTTCTGGGCACTGTTATCTGTACTGATCACACTCCCGAGATAGGTAAACTCTTCAGTATGTTCCAACGGCTCTCCATCGATGTTGATTGGCCTTGATGCGTCGGAGTTGACACACATAATTTTGGATTTCTTCTTGCTGATGATCAGTCCCGTTTTCTTGGCATTTGTATTGAGATCGTCTGATTTCTCCTGAAGATGGGTAGGTGTTGAAGAAAGGATGGCAATATCATCAGCAAAATCAAGGTCTTGAAGGTGAGAGAAGATAGTCCACTGTATTCCACGAGAGCGCAGGGAAGTTGCTTGACGCATCACCCAGTCGATAGTAACAAGGAAGAGAATAGGCGAGAGTATGCAGCCCTAGGGCACTCCCGATTTCACTGGAAATGCTTACCCATTATTTACTATAAATTATATCTTATGTTATAAGTTAGTGATGGCTCATAAAGTTTCCTTTTAGTTTTAAACTTTTACCTGTAAGAATAATTATTTGCTTTAACATTTTAAAATATTCAACCTTTATTGTAAAAAATACTATTTTAAAATTAAAGGTGACCGGAAAATTTGAATGTTTTTAAGGTCATTTGGAAGAAACATTTGTCATAATTAAACAAAAAAGGAAAGGCACACATGATTTAGGGACAGACGTTAAACAACATAACGAGACGTAGAAAGTCTGTACTTACAGTCTGAATCCTATGAGATAAGTTTTGCAAGTCTTGATTCTCCATTCGTTGCATTGTGCTTGAAATATTCTGTTTGTGGTTTAAATTAGGCCGAATGATTAGGACGAGTAAATGAAAATATTTATACAAAAAATGTAAAAATGCACTTACGTCTTGAGTAATGCTGGCAACTTGGATTACATTTGCTTCGTCCGTAACGATCGTCCATTTTGGTCATTTTGCTTCTCGATTACTGTCTTCTGTTGGAGTCAGTGTTATTGCCAAAAAGAGCAGGTGAAAATGTTAGCATAGGAGATCATGATGTCGAAACAAAATATGATGTTTTGCTTGGGAAAAATAAATATTATATTTTTATTAGTTAAAACAGTCAAAAACCGCACTTACGTTGTGTAGGTTTCGCAATGGATGTTCGAATTTACTATCCTTTTCTTGCTTCTATACGTGCCTCAAATTTCCTCTAGCGCACTACGGAAAAATAAATATTTTATGATTATTAAGTGAATTATCCAATAGAGTTACAAAATTAGTAAAGTTAACGTAAAATTCACTTCCAGTTTGAGGGTTATCTTCGTTTGGCTGTGCTGCCGAGAACGCTTGCTGTGAATTAGGTTGTGTTTATGAGCATTGGTAGATATAAAGTTCAGAAGAACTTACTTTTATCTGTGATGAGCCGGACCCGATTCAGAACAGTTTACTTACGGGTCTGAGGCCTACAATTCTGATTTTCCTCTGATTGCTTAATTCTTTAGATACAAAGGCCTTTAAGAACAAAGAAAGTAATTGTTTAGCATGTTAGGTGAACAGCGCCAGCAGTATATTTATTTTACCTGCTTAGATGATGAAAATACTTACGGTCGTTTAAGTTCTGCAATATTGTTACTCATCTAATGAGGCTGAGGAGATGTTACCTAAAAAATGAAAAAGGTAGTTTCATCGGAGAAAAGGCCATTAAAATTCGCGAGTTTAGTTGAATATCAATCTAAGAGAGAAAAGAAATTTTTTTTTTTACGGGCTGTGCAAGTTTTAACTTATGGTGAAAAAAATGCACTGTAAATTATTTCAATGATATACTTGATTTTGCCATTGAGTTATTGATGCTCAACAATTTACAATGGTGAAATTTGACTATTCCTAGAATGAGGGGATGTTTAAAAATTATGGAAGCTTGTGCAAATGAGTAAAAAATATTGTTACTCGATGGGTAGCTTAATCATGTTTTAACTATAGAGGCAAAAGAGTCAGAAATTAAGTAAGAAATTGTAGGTGAAATGATCGCTGATTTGGCCGAGGTTAGGGGATCATTAGAAGGAAAATGCTGAGGAAAAACGGGAAAAAAATTGTTGGTATAGAAAAAGAGAATCACAACGACAATGACAAAAAAAAGAGGTTGATTCTATTTTGAACAAATGGTAAAGTTATGAAAGTAGATTTACTATTCTTAAATGACGAGAGTGTAATTTCTGCATTTATATTTAAAAACTACGTGAAAGGATATATTCACGGGTTATTGAAAGACGAAAGTCTTATGATAATTAAACTGCATTAAAGAACAATTGAGAGGATGTTCATGTAAATTTAAAGTCGTTTTAAGTGGCATTGTAACATTTTTAAGAGTTGGAAAAACTATTGATCTCTTTTTATCATTAGTACTTTGTCGCTTCACTTTTTTTGTTGGTAAGGATTATTGTAGCTGGGTTGTCAAAACTTAAAAGACTTAATCTGGCTTTAAATCATTCTTTGTTTATTAGGTGTGTGGAAGTGTCACTAGATTTCGCCTCATTTTCAAAGCGCCACACCTTACATCACGACGGAAAAGTGTATAGGGTCAAGGGCCGCGAAGTAGGTTTGAACGTGGGGGGGTGGGTGCTCCTTCCTGTCCGCGGCCCCTGGGAGAATGGAAGGAAAAAGGGGTCAAAAGCTTTTGGGGAGGTATTGAAAATTGTATAATGGCCCCATGTACGTGAGAAGGGTACTGCACTACCGGGGTGGCATGGGGAAGGTAAATGGTCAACTGAAGAGAAGAGGAGAGGGCCTCCTTAAAATTACATGTCCTTATGATGTCATCGGGGTTTTTCAAATTATCTTTACATGATATACGAAGAGGCTAATTTTGGAAAAAGGATGATAAAAATTGGCCAGGCTCTACGCAGAAGTAATCTTCATATCCGTGAAAAGTATTTCCACGAGTAGGAGGAATGGCAGGGGTGGGGTAGGAACGTTTAGGAACTGAGCAGGGTGGGGATGGAAGAATGGTAGCTTGAGGCTAACGACATCTGTACAGAGGGTTATCATTTCACATAAGTGGTATATAAAGTTGAATGTTTTTAACAAATTTTAAGTTGCTGTAAATTGTTAGTCGGGTTTTTTTGTCCCCGCTGCTAATGTACTTATTAGGTCACTTAATTCCATGAAATAGTTTCATAATTTATTATGAATAGGTTTATTTTAACACCAACATCATTCAAAGAAAATTGTTAAATTTATTGTAAAAAAAGCAGAAATTTGGCTAGGCGTGGCCGATTAGAATTTATGAGGTGGTGTTATCAATTAAAGATGAATATGATGAATACGATGTCGGGGAAAAAACGTAAGTGATAAAAAATTACCTCCACATTGAAAGTTCGATGTACTTTCAGTACGAAAAAAAGGTGTTAATGTTCCAATTCTTGTTATCTGCTTGCCTGTTTACAGCTGAAAAAAAAAAAAAAAAAAAAAGAAATGTGCCTAAACTTTTTACTTTGTAAGTAGTAAAAGTAAAAACCTTTGAAAGGTAATTACACTGCTTAAATGTTGTCAACTGGGGTGACAATTATTGTGACCCATTAATGTCGGTTGAAGATTATAACGGGTCTTCCGATAAGAGCTGTTCATGGGATGAGATTGGCTGGCAAGTGTACGTACGATTTGAAATTGTGATGATCCGATTTCTAGATGACTGCCAGCTGCAAATTAGAATTGCTACTGCCACAATAGATCTACTAAAAAAGAAAGGGGTTTAATACTGTTAAAAATCAAATCAAATGTGATGATTGCATTTGCCTTACCAAATGAATAGTTCATTTAATGAAAAAAAAGTGGAAAGATTGAGCTTACGTTGTAAGGGTTTTTAAATAGGTATTTCTTTTTACGACCAGATATTCGCTCCTATGTTGCAATGAACCTGGATCGCCTACAGGAAATTAAAATAAAAGTATAAAAGCATCAAAAGGAACAAGTCGAAAAGCAAGAAATGAAGTAATTAAAAAGGCACTTAAGGTTGGCTATAATCATCCGTTAATATATTGCCATTTAACGCCTGCTTGAACTGGAATAAATTAGGTTAAATAAGGTATTCAAGGCATCACCAATCTCGAATAATTTAACATTATTTTTAGTTAGAACGCTATAAGATTCATTACCTGGTCTTGAAAGTTTCGCTCCTTTTCTGCATCGGTCCAGATCCGCTTGACCTGTAAAGTCCTGGGTGTACGTGTCTAGGGCACAAATAAATATAATATAGGTCATATCATGAAGAGGGCAATGGAATATTTACTATGACCGTCTTCTACTAATAATTATACCTGCTTGATGTGAGATTTCATGAAAAAAATTATATTACCACAAGGCGTTAAAGTAAATATGGAGAATGAAAGGTTAGGATTTACCTCAAGTCATAAGAAATAGTTATGGTTTTCCTGAAAAAGGTCACATGTACACTGATCTCCCAAATTCTTGAATTGATGCAATATGTGAGGAAGTGATGATGCCATGTAGTTGACAGCTGAAAATAAGCATGGATAAAAATAATGTTTCATTGGTCAAGGAGCTATTTAAGCCCCGCCGTAGTTACAGATAGACGAGCGTGTCATTAAGTAGGTCGAAGATTATAGATCACATTTTCTCGTATCTTTTTTTCCTGCAAAGAAGCTCTCGGATTTTAGCGAGTATTCTGTAGTGACCATCGAAGAAAAAAAAAAAACATTGTACATTCATATAAAAAGGTTTGTTTCATCTTTAGTCTATGGTCTATGGAGGTGAAATTGTCAATTACACGGGCCGAGTCGACTATCACGCGGTAAGAATTTGCCGTTACTGCTGGTATTAAATGTTAGCATAGGAAAAAGGTTTGCGCGTTGTCGATTGATTGAAGTGTGAAAAGTGTATTTGTAGGTCAATTTAAATGGGCGTTCAGGATAACCGAAAAAAAAAAAGCTGTAATAGTTATGTTTGAAAAGGAGATAATTGTTTGGTAAAGGATCTGTATCATGTATTGTCGGTAGTTCCTCGAGTCTAGTTGGGAGTCGATTGGGTTGAATTTGCGGGGGAGAGGGGGGAGAAAGATGAGGAGGAGGGGAGATGGTGTGTTGGTACATTCAGTGCATTTTAGGAGGGGAAGGAACTCTTGATCTGATGTAAAATGCATTATACAACAAGAAATGAGGTCGGAACCTAAATGCGTTCCAATTGTTCATGGTTATGTATGATGGAGTAGTTTACGTCTGGAGGGGTTTGAATTGCGGGCTAATTAAAATGAAAAGGGTTGGGGGATAAATAATTTTGAGAGGGGAGAGGGGGTCGAGATGAGCATTTTACGCGACATGTGCTCATGAATAAATTGGAAGGGGATTAAGTGTCTGACTAACTAACTAAAAAGAAAAAAAAAATCTCTGACTAACTAAAGCCGGTGTTGCGTCATGGGAAATGTTGATAGGGTAGGGTGGAGATGGGAAAGGTAGTAATGGGGAATGTATGTTTTCAAATTATAGCGTTAGGATTCAAGGCGAGGGGTTGGAGATGGGTAAGGAGGAAAATATTATGAAGGGTTTCCGTGGTTCTAGAAATCATGGTAAGTTTTAAGTTAGCATATCAATGAATAAAATAGTACGATTCACTAGAAAGAAATTGATAAATGCAACGGTTCACTAAGAAGAAAACTTAATGCGGTCATAATTATGGTCTGTCGTTATAGCTAGCCTAAGGCCTGTCAATGCTTACTTAGAAATGTCTAAAGGTACTTCATGCTATTTGTGGTGGCGTCAGAAAGATTTACTCGATGTGATGTTGAAATAAAAAGGAGTTGATGTCGCAACCTAAATAATGCTAGTGACTATTTGTGTTTGTACGTGTTTTGTGTGTAAAAGAAATGTGTCGTTGTTTATTTTGTTATGGTTTGATGGCTATGAATTCCTTGCAGAAAATGTATTGATCAAGATTTGTTGGTGTAAGGTAATAGCATTTGAAAACATGGCAAGAGCAATTACCGCTGGCCACTAGTGCAAAGTTCCTGTTATCAGTTGGGCAAGTGCCAATTATGGGCCAACGTAGTTAAGCTGAAAACAAATAGACAGTAAACATTTTAGAATTAAACGGCGAATGGCGCGTGGAAGTTTCAATGGGGGTTGAGGTTTTTGTGACAGATGAGAATATATATTTTTTTAAAGTAAGATATATATTGTTAATGGACAAAGAAAAAAAATGGTGAAAAATTTGGGATGAAGTTGAGAAAAGTTATAGATTTGGTGGTATCTATAAATGTTAATGATAAGTGCTAAGTCTGCCTTTTCAGCAATAGACCATATTCGTATTCTCGGTATTGGACTGGAACTAGCTTGCAATGGAGGCTAATGCGGGGAAATCTTTTCAAATGCAAATACTTTTTAATATATTCTCCCGCATTAGCCTCCATTGCAAGCTAGTTCCAGTCCAATACTGGGAATACGAATATGGTCTATTAAGTCTATAAGAGATGGTCGCGGATTTAAATTCTATCTGGGAGTCTTATTGGGTCATTATCTATTCTCGTTCTTTGTGTTCAAAATGATTTTAAAAAAATAAAATAAAAGATTGCGAAAGATGCACTTACGGTTTGCAGATTTCCATTTGGTTCTCGTTTATGAGTCTGCCCTTGCGAATTTGGTTTTTCTGAAATGGATGATAATACACAAGAGAGAATATCTGAGTTTGAAGTTGGCATATGGTGATGGTACTTACGATATGAACGTCGCGAAATCTGAATCTTTCCATCATATCCTTTGATTGCCTCATGGCAGTAGACGTGTGTGAAAACGTGATAGCTATAGGAGCTAGCGCGAGACGGATTCTTTGGCGGACCTACGGTTAATAAGGAGAATGACTAACTTTGTAAAGGTTAATTAAAATCGTATACTTACGATTTGGAGACCTTTTACTGAAACTGGTCGGTTTTGTTGGAAGTTTCTTGGGAAAGTTGTAAACTGCAATGATAGTGAGTTTGGGCGTAAACAACGTAATTTAGTTACTAAATAGTAGATAATATATGGTCGCTTGGAGATACGAAATTCCTCTTCTGAGTGTTGAAATATTTTTTAACACGTAAGAGAAATTTCGTATTTCCAAGCGGCCATATAATTTTCTCTATTTATTATCTAAACATCAATGAAATACTAAATCATTTCACGTAAGGCATCGAAAGGCGTGATTTTTATATATAACCATAGCAACAATGATCTTTTTCACGTGTGAAGATCACATGTTTTCGCGCAAAAGCTCACTTGGTATTTCAGTGGTGTTTATATAATAAATACCACTATTTATCTAAGGTGCAATGATAACTAGAAATGGGTTGGCAGAGGTTGGTATGTTTATGTGTTCCTACAGAGTTTTACCGTCCGATTTTGGATTTTACTATTGGTGTCAGTGGTTAAGAATGGAATGAATTCATTCACTGGGGGTCGGGGAGGTAATAGGACAGAAGACAGAAATAGGTGAGGAAGATGAAATGATGTGATAAAGTCGTCTTTTAAATCGGTTTAATAGCTTATCATTTATCTTTATATTTATTCGTTGTTTATAAAATTTATCATGAGTGGATGTTGTGCGGAAGAGAAGAGAAAGAACGATTTTGCAAATCTTCTGAAAGTAAAGTTAAATTTTCGTGTGAAATTTCAGGAAATTGATGGTTTGTTGTGCTGTTGGGTAGAAATAATCACTAAATTGCGATAGGTTTTACCTTGTTCTTTTGTCGAGTTATGTCCAAGATTGCATGAGCAGTTTTTAGAGGATTTGATCGTGGTGTTCTTCCCGGCTGGTAATATGTAGTTGTAGGCTAAGGAAAGAAGTTCATTTTCAAAGGACAGGAATGCTTAATTAGTCAGTTGCAAACGTGGCGTGAGATTTTCTAAGTGATCCTTTCATTGCAACAATTGTGATAATATTATGTAACTTACGAGAACAAAATGGGAAATGGCTGTAAGTGAAGGGTATGGAAAGAAGTACTCACTGTGTGGACTATACAAGGGGATGTGGCAAATGGAGAACCGAATTTCTCATCTCTTGAGGACAAGACCTACGTGGAAAATGGATGGAAAAAGTGGTGACATTTAACCTTGCGGATGCAAAGTCTTAAAACAAGTACTTACAGTTCGATGGTAGCAGTTTTCAAAGACGGCGAAGAATTTGAATTTCCTGTAATGAGTGTTTAGCTTTTGGGAAAAGTAAAATAAAGAAGTTAAGTGTGAATATTATTACAGGGCGCGGAGATTAAAAGAAAAAAAAGTACTTACGGTTTCCAGATATCAGTTTACCCTGATTTTATGAGTA
>BLFP01001701.1:54436-74555 GCA_014634505.1 Montipora efflorescens | reverse complement strand
TCATGATGTACACAATTATTTACAAGGAAGGATTATGTTTTTTTTTGCAAATGTTGGCCGGGAAGCACTTACATTTGAACAGACTTACCTGATTAGAGTGTAGATAGATAGAAAGATAGATAGATAGATAGACAGACAGACAGACAGACAGACAGACAGATAGATAGATAGATAGATAGATAGATAGATAGATAGATAGATAGATAGATAGATACTTTATTAGCATGTACATGGTAGCCATTGACTAAATTACGTACAATAACTGTATATACTAAAAGGAAAAAATGCTTTAAAAATGGTATGAGGTACTAAAAATATTCTATAAGATATACATGTATATAATATACATTCTTATTATTGTTAATTAAATTTCACTGAAAGTTAATAAAACTGTTCTTTGTGTGATTAGTTTTATAACTAAGATCAAACACTCGGCTTTGCCTAAAGTTGTACTTAGGGGTATGTCTTGGGGGAAGCAAGTGGTGTAGTTTATGCTCTTTGTTGTCTAGGATTTTACTAAAAAGTGAACTGCCTAAAACACTATGATGATCGAAAAGTGAATGCATGTCTAAAACCGCTAACGATTTGCTATAACTTAAATGAGAGCAAATAATTGAAGTGCTAGGTTATATGAACAAAATCCCTTTCTTAGATGTTCTGATCAACAACAACTCTCATTTTCCTGTTACCAGTGTTTACCGTAAGAAAACCTTCACAGGCCTGTTGACTAATTACTTTAGTTTTACATCTCACTCCTACCAAATTAATGGATCTCATTTGCACGGTTGTTGATAGAGCCTTCAAGATCAACAACACTTGGTTCTGTTTTCACGAAACCCACCAACATACTACAAAAGAATCCTTTTCCAGTCCATCTGGTTGAAAATATTATTGTATTTATTGTTACCTCACACTTACCCTTCAAGACTGTAATTCCCGGGGTTTCGTCCCTGACATTACAAGTACCTTTCACTTTAAATTACCTTACTATGGTCTTTTTTCTATCATCACGCAAAAAAGGCTCGCAAATTTTTTAAACGTTATTGTAACAGCATAAATATTAAGTTAATTTTCTCATCCTTTAAAATCGGTAACACGTTTGGTATGAAAGATCCCTAGTGTGCGGGCTGTAATGCCTGGTATGTCGGCGAAACCACCCGGCATTTTTCCGCAGGCGTACATGAGCACATGTTCAGTGATATGGCCTCTCACATTTTTTAACACTTACAAAATTCGCAGCAATTCCGCACTTCATGCTCTAATGATTGTTTCAGTATCCTAGATCACGCTTCCACCACCTTCCAGGTTAAGATAAAAGAAGCTATTCATATTCAATAGGAAAAACCTACACTAAATCATCACCTTTATCATGTCAATTTAAAACTTTCTTTGTAATATTTTACATTGTCATGTTTCCTATTGTTCTAATAGTTTATTAGCATTTTGTGAACACTATATATTAAACTCCATACTTTGTAATTCAAACTGAAGATGACAGAAGATTCTGTTGAAACATGTTTTTAAAAACCATTGTGATACCATGATATTCTCAATAAATACTTTAGAAAGCTTAACTATTTTTGCGACTACTAAAAGTTCAAGTGTGTTTAGATGGGCATTAGTGCATGGTTAAGTCTCTGCAGTTTCCATTATTATGCTAATGGCACAAAGATTTGACTAAGTATGGTCTACCCTCTTGTAAGCAACCACCTCCCGTAAGCGACCACCTTGGCTTGGCATTTTGGGTGGTCGCTTACAGAAGGTTTGCTCGTATTTTGGGTGAAATGTTCCCTGCTAGCAGAGGTTTCTTTTCTTTTGCATTTGCTAGGCTGTCAAGTATGTGAAAAGAGGCCTCTGCCATGGGTCGAATTAACTCACTTTGTTTCAACCAGCGTCCACAACTTTGGACGGCACTTTTCAAACCGCATGCCCAATGATATTTTTGCTGACTGTAACTTGAGCCCGCTGTGTTCCACGCATTCCTTTACAGTAATTCCTCTCTTTTTACGTGAGCCCACACAGCATAAAGTATCACACATGAGCATTCGGTGACTAAGTAACTGCTGTACATGCTCAAGACATTTAGTTTCGACCCATGGCAGAGGTTTCTTTCCCCATACTTGACAGCCCAGCAAACGCAAAAATAAAGTGACTTCTGCTAGCAGGGAGGGTAAAATGGAAATTTCTTCAAAATCATATGCTCTGGTACAAAAAGTTGAAAAACATTTTAGATAACCCACAGGTACACCAAACTCAGTGTGAGATGATGGCCGGCAAAAATATAAGGATTTGTATGGGAATCCCGATAAACAGCTTAAGAAGATAATTATATGAAAAAAATCTCAATTAAGAAGCCTACACTTACTGCCATTGTGGATAGCTTCCTTCCTGCAGCTGTGTGGTTATTTTCCAGATCTGACGCAATTCTCAGGAGACTCCAATTTGAGTCAAGTATTCCTGGATAAAATGTTCCCACAGTCACAATTCCCCATCAGAATTAATTGACAAAGATTGAACTTTCATTGCAACCCACCATCAATGCTATACCAGTCCTGCGAGTAACGTCAGGCAGTGAATATTGCAACAAAACAGCTTTCGGAGGCGGTTCTTTATCACAAGAGTGGCCACCGCTTTGACAGTTGATAACAAACTAACCCTTACCTGGGTGACAGACCGTAGTTTGTCAAGCGCAAATTTCTTTATTCCCCTGGGTCTCCCGGCATGACTGCATTGACTCAAGCCTTCGAGGAATATATATTAATTAACATGCAAATAAACTTTGTTTGCGTAGGATATTGTGCTACAAATATTTTGTTGCCGGACTTACTGAAGCCAGTGAAATTTAATTATTATCATCTGAGAGAAAACAGTCGTGTCGGGAGAGCCAGGGGAATAAAAAAAATTGCGCTTGACAAACTACGGGAACAAATTTTATTTGCATAATTAATGTTAATTCCTTAAAGGCTTGATAAATACAGTTACAATTGCGAACAGCCTAATACGTACAAAATCCTATTAACTAGTAAAAGCAGAATGATTGTGCAAAAGTTTGTTTACTACGGCTTTCATTCTCGCATCTTTCAATGCTTTCCGGTTTCACAAATGTGTTTGAACTTTGTCAACACGAAAGACGCGTGACTGTGATTGGATGACTGAGTCAATGCAGTGCTGGAAATAACAGTCGGTCATCTGACTGTGTCCGACCAAATTTTGAAAATGTCCGGCCAATTTCACATTATGATCGGACACAATGACCGAACATCTCACCAGCACATCTTGAGTTCTCTTCTTCAAGGTGTTGTCAGTCAATAAATTATGTCCGGTCCAATTTGTCAAATGTCCGACCAAAAGGAAGATTTGAAAGGACACAATGTCCTGTGAATAAAGAAAAATTATTTCCAGCACTGCGGGAGACCCAGGGAAATAAAGACTACGGTCTGTCACCCGAGTAAGGGTCAGTTTGTTATCAACGGTCGAGGCGGTGGCCACTCTTGTGATAAAGCACCACCTTCAAAAGCTGTTTTGTTGCAATATTCACCGCCTGACGTTGTTCACAGGACTGCTATCACGTTGATGGTGGGTTGAGATGAAAGTTCAATCTTTGCCAGTTAATTCTGATGTGGAATTGTGACCGTGGGAACATTTTATCCAGGAATATTTGTCTCAAATTGGTGGCTCCTGAGAATTTAGTCTCCAGCCTTGGTTTTTTATTATAACCGTACGTGTTGACAACCCACAAATTGAAAACTGGCTCAAAGCGCGTCGGATATGGAAAATAACCACACAGGAAGGAAACTATCCACAACGGCAATATAATATCTTCTTAAGCTTTTTATTGGGATTCCCATACAAATCCTTTTATTTTTGTCGCCCATGCTCACACTGAGCTTGGGGTGCCTGTGGATAACCAAGATTTCCTGACATAAAAAAGAAGAAACCGTAATTTTTTAAATTTTTAGTTATACGGGTCCCGTAAGAATGGCCACTTCACATTTTTCATGATGTCTGTTAACACCTGTCATTTCTCCATGACAACAAACAAAGGCGATCAAATTACGCTTCGGTGTCTTCGCTAAGCAAACAACATGAACAGATCATTCAAAAATTTCTTTTAACCAAACTCTTGGAATTTTAAAGTCCAAAGTATGCAATTTTAATTCAATTTGACAATCTAGGCCCGACTTTCAACACAAAAATGACAATCACGGATCGTGGCATTAATTAAATTAAAATGGACGCTCGTACGCGAATATGTTCACGAATTGTAGCTGATGTGTAGTCACCGCTTACCCCAATTTTTCGATGTTATTTTCTAGCTGCTGTCCTTCATTGCTTGAAATTGTTTTCCTCTTCCTTTTTTTCCATCCTTGAGCAGAGGTTTTGCCGTGAAAAATCATTTCAGCAGTCCTTCCTGTATATTGTTGCATTCTCTCACGGGTGCATTGTACAGGTGTTACCCACACGTCCCCTTACCCTCTTGAGATTTCTCTCAAGGTCCTACTCGGGAGCCAATTTCTTTTTCTCTTTGTTGAAGGGAAAAATCCCCTAGAAGTAGTTAAAGTAAGCTGATTAAAAAAAATTATCTAAAGATAAACTTTAAGAGACTCATTAAAATTTATTCCTCAAGCTGGACATGTATCATTTCATTCCTTTCTCACTTCTCTCCACACACCACTCCACAACGCCTTGAAACAAATATGCGCGCGTTAGACGCGCGAGTGCAAATTAAAGCAACAAGGAATCCTGGGTAATTGGATCTGTTTGAGAAGAAAAATGGCGGACAGTGGCGACAATGGTTGCCCAAACGGGTGAGTTTAAAGAGATTTTAGCGATGAATTTCGCGATGTCTCTTTGTCTGTTATGTAAGAAACGAATCGTTTATAAACCCAGAGGAAGGTGGCTGCATCTTTAGAGTAGAATATATGCAAAATCAAAATATAATGTGCATCTAAATTAGTACACGCGTACGATAGCTTGTTTGCGAACTTGAAGTTTGCTTATTTCACAGATGATCAACAGTAAACAATACAGTTTACGCTGATTTTAAATATACCGTCTCCCTATCTTGATTGGGATACATGCATTGCATTAGAGTTTTCTATGAAAGTCCAGTTTGTTAACGTTTCCTTCAACTGATCATAGTTATTAACTATGAACTGATTCATGGGCAAAATTGGTTGATTTGTGCATAGTTAGTAGATTTGTGAAACCAAGAAGTCTTTTTTCTTTACATACATGTAGTAAGATATAAAAACTAAAATATAAAAAAATTGACATTGTTTTGTGGCAAATGGTTTGAGTTTGAAATGCAAGAATGAGACTCGTGTGTAAGTTTAATCTAAACAATCAGACATTCAAGAGAATGTAGTTTTTCAGTGCTCCCAACAGGGGTTAATTCCAAACCTGATGTTGTAAGTTTATTTGTTCAGATACTTCAACACCTTGCAACTAATCTTTTGCACTTTTTACCAAAGTATCACTTTTAACCACCAGTCCCCCACCCTCCACCTCTGTACGTGATACAACCATGTAGATTGATACCACAAAGGCATGATGCTAATGCTGGAAGCTACATTTATGTTTTGTTCTCTTTGCAAGCAGTGTGTGCGCTTGTAATTTAGTGCTCATTGTTTGCTTTCTTTCAGGGGGCAGGTTATCCTTGATCTTCAAAAGTTTCAAATACAACCGATGGACACCCTGAATACAGAACATTTGCAGCTGTTGATCTTGACTGCTAATCCCACTCCTGACAATCGGAGTGTTGAGAACATCTCATCTTTGCCATTCTCTAACTCCCCCCATTTGACTGTCACTGTGCCTTCTGAGAATGTGGCTGCAGTGGTTTCAGAAGGTGGCACAGCATTGGTGTCGGAAGATGCAGCTTTGTTCTTACAAGATCACATTGCCAATACTACCACTTTGTCAGAGCCAGTTCCTGATGCTGGTGAGAGCTTGACCAACGCTTCTGCAGTGAACGAGAAGCGGTTTAAATGTCCTCAGTGTGAAAAGCACTACTCTACACCAGCAAGCCTGATTCGACACATCAAAACCCACAGTAACGAAAAGCCATTCAAGTGTGACCACTGTAGCAAAGTGTTTTCACGACTGTCAAGCTTGAAGAGGCACCAGGGCTCCCATGCAGCTGAGAGACCATTCAAGTGTACAGTTTGTGGATGGGCGTTTCTGCAGAATTCAGATTTGAAGATCCATGAAAGAACTCATACTGGAGAAAAGCCATTTGCATGTGACCGTTGCGAGCAGGCCTTTGGATGCAAAAAGCGATTGCGAGCCCACTACAGGAAGCACACCGGTGAAAAGCCCTATAAGTGTCCAGAGTGTGAAAAAAGCTTTTCCATGAGGAAAAATGTGATCCAACACATAAGAATTCACACTGGTGAAAGACCCTTTACATGCGATGTGTGTAAAAAGACTTATCGTCATCAGCATACTCTGAAGAAACACAAACAGCTTCATACAGTCAAATGCTCTGCTTCATTGTCAAGGTTGGCCTTTCTTTTATTAGACTAGATTCAGAAATACAGCTGTTCACTGTAACAAAAAAATGCAATAAATTATTATCATAGTATGCATGTACACCTAAACTCTAATTTGCCAGTCCTACAATGTACGCTAAGGTTATGGTATGGCAGGTCAATATTATCACCTAAACCTTCTCTATACAAATTTGCCCAGAGCTTGCTTTTTTTTTTTTTTTGCCGAATGGTAGGGAATCTGAACTACAGTAGTATGTACATTGTACCTGTAACAAAAGGAATTTAGTGGACTTGACTCCTGTTAAGGTGATTCCTCAGTATTGCAATGCGCATCCTGAACTGTGCACATGATGTATTTATAAATTGGATCAAAATTGCAACATTGTAAATATGGCATAAGTCTATCATACATGCTGACACAGTTCTCAAAACATGTCAGAGAAGTTGTGAATGACCCAGAATTCTTTGCAAATAAGCGTGCGCATTCTGCGAACATGGCAAATTTTGTTGTTTTGATCTACGATAATCGAGAAAGACAGGTACAATGGTGTTTTACTCTTAAACGAGCGCAGTGACCTATACTTTTTATTCCATAATTTTGGTGTGCAAATTATCCCCTTTAATGGGGACAGTTTTTCAGTGAGTGATTAATTTAACCCATTGACTCCCAGGGGTTCCCCATTGATGAGTAAAATCGTCTGGTGTTAGACAGAGTAAAATACTAAGTCTGGCCGGTTTGGACGTCAATGGGTTAAAACAAAAAAAAAATTAAAAATTCGTTGGAAGGAAAAAAAGAAAGGAAAAAATGTACACAAAGCCCCCTACCCAGGGATGTAAATTATGATCTTGTAAACAACGATTCAAGAAACGTTTTGGGTTGACGTTGTTTCAAGTTGAGTGATTTCTCCATAGACTATGTAAGACAGTGTTCCATGTGCCCGAGACTTTCTACCTATCAGGTGTTTTTTCAAGTGTTACTTTAAAAACCATCTTTTTTAGCAACTGCAAAATGTACCCTGAGCCCATGAAGTAACATGCATGATTAGTATCAGTACAGGCATCAATGGGGTAAGATTGGCCTATTATATCTGTTAAGCAAGCACGATGACATCTCTTTTTTATTGTAGTTCCCAAAACAGGGATTATTAGGGAGCATTCAGGGAAAGTTTCAAGAAAATTGTGTGACAACTTTTTTTTTCTGAGGAATCACCTTAATTGCGCAGTTTCTGATTCACAGTTTGCCTTTCACTTGCTGAATGGTTGCTGTTACATTCTTCTTTCAATTGCATTTCTTTCATATTCCTCTGAATGTTAAGTGATGGTTTTGTTGCTTTTAGTGCAACAGGAAGCAGCGAGGAAGTTGTTGTTTGGCCTCGCAAGAAGAAAAAACCTGCCGCAACAATGTCTGCCCAGAACTCTGACAGTCCTAGCAGGTTTGTTTCCCCATTAAATTTTATTTTCCTTCCGTTTACCACATCCTGTTTGTCTAAATTAAAAGTAAAAATGGAATATTGCAGAGTGCATTTGAAATGGATTTTTGTATGTTTTTGATTTTTTAAAATGCTTTGGGTACATTTTGGAGGCACTGTTAGAGATGTATCTACTGTATGTATCTCATCATTGGGCATACACACTTCTACTGTATCCCGCATGCTCATGGGTCCGTCTAGTTTTCCATACAAGCTGTTTGGTTTTGAATCTTTCATTGAAATTGTTGGACTTGCATGTACATGTGAGCTTGTCTTAAAAGGCCAAAATAATTATGTAAGTCGCTTTGCAAGCCTTTTAGTTGTCCTTTTGCGTATGTTGCAAGCCCTAAGTTGTTTGTTTGCTTTTAGCTGTTACAGTACCAGCTCAGTGTGCCACTGTCGCAACTTGTTAACGAACCAAGTGTCAATTAAAGTCTTCAAATACTATTATACAAATTCACTGTGGTATGGTTGTTAGCGTGTTGGACTCCCAACCTCAGTGTCACTGGTTTTACATGTATGCCACGATTAATTTTCTTGTACATGTCAAGAAACTTTGCTGCACACTGTTTCTTTTCACTAAGCTGTTTAAGTGGGTCGTGGGGACATCCATGTTATGCTGGCGATAACAAAGGATTGGGATCAGATCTAGGGAGAATGGCAATACTCTCAGCTTTTTTGTCCTATATTACTGTAACTGGCATAAGTTCAGACCATGTGAACCTCCATTGACTCTTCTGAGAATTAATTTGCCTTGTTTGTAGGTAACTTAGTTAAATGTCTTTCCTGCACACAGGATATGCACTGCACAAAATCCCAGGCATCCAACCTTGTTTGAAACATTTGTAATGAGTGTTGTTACCTGCAAGCAAAGTGGGGTTTGTTCCAATGGCTATCAACTTGGGCATCATGGGGCTGTAGTGGTGGAGGAGGGAGATTATTTGAGCCAGTAGTACTGTAGTTTTGGTGTGATACATAATTGTGAGGCCAATACTGTATTTTTAAAAACCGATGGGTTTTTTCAGCCACTACAATAATATTTTTCTTGAACCAGCCCGTAGAGATTTCCGGTCCAAATTCTTGATTAAACCAGCTTCTATTAAAACTGGGTTTGTCACCTGGTGGGTACATTTAAAAATATATTTATAAAGTTACACTGGTGGTTAAAAGCGTTTCAGAAATTATTTACAATAAAGATGTTCCCGACGTTTCGTTTTAATCAGTGTCTTGCTTATATCTGTGCTTTTGTATAAAATTTTTCTCTCACTTCCCCTGAAGAAGGTCCGTGATTGCGACTGAAACGTCAGGAACATTTTTATTGTAAATAATTTCTAAAATGCTTTTAACCACCAGTGTAACTTTATGAATATTTTTTAAAACCAGCTTCTCTTCAGCCTTCTGTCATTGGTATTGTTTAGGTGCAAAATGATTTCCTCACCTTTTTTCCTTCTTTTTATTTAATTAAACAGGAAGAAGTCAAGTAAGTCAGAAAGTAAACCCAGTGGACAAGCAACATACGAGTTAGTAAGCAATGTTAACCCAGGGAGATTTTTGGTTGTACATGTAAACTTCACCTCCATACAGTGGACATCGCCCGCATACTTCTGCACAATGAAATCTATCACTATCTACATGTATCTGTCAAATAGCACAATTGCACTGTGATTGGCTAATTTAGTGGGCTTAATTCTACAGTACATGTACATCTTGCCAATAGGTAATTTCCGAGTACGTCTGCCTCCACATCAAAGCAAGTCTAAGTGTGCAGTTTTTCTTATGAAAATTAGTTTACATTCGTATGTAAAGTAGACTTAACCACCATCACAAAAACTTTACACTTAGACTCGCTTTGAAGAGGAGGCAGACATGAACTCAGAAATGGCATATTTAAGAGCTTTGTTTTTGTTACTTGATTGAAAGACTGTATTTTGCCAGGTATAAGATGAATAATTATTAAACAGCAGACTTAACTTTTAAAACAAACTCCTGCTCAGCTAATTAGTATTCATTAACTTTTGATACAAATCTCTACTGTATTCAATTTATTGTTTTATTTCACAAGTGTGAGATAATTATTTGTGTCCAATCAGATCCCCTGCTGGTATTTTATCTACTACATGATGTACATGTACATGTATTACCCTAGACATTGTAGACAGGTTTTTTTAATTTTGTTGTAGTTTTTTTTTAATTTGGTTGCATTACTTTTAAAGGAAAACAGAAGACAATGAAGGATCAACTACTAAATCCACAGAACAAGAGAAGGCCAGTGCAGATGAGAATAATTTGAAAACGACGCACAGGTGATTTTCTTGGGTCAACTTTTTCGTTCAGAGACTTTAGTTAGCACTATTAAAATTGACATGCCACTGTGGAGTAATAAAACAGTGAAAGCTGGCCTTCAGGATACATCTAGGGTTTGTGGCAGCTGGGCTTTTCATGATGGTTACTTAGGTGTACATGTAAATGTAATACAAGAACAGCTCTTACAACTGTAATTAAAAGAAACCTTGATTTAAGTGCTGTGTCAGTGGATTTCCGTGTGTGACTGAAGCCTTAGTTGGGCCCATATTACTTTACACCACAAATGAGACTAAGTTCAACCAAATGGCGCAGAAAGCTGGCGTATCTGGAGAAAAACCTCTCAAAGCAGAGCAACAAGTACACAGTTACATAGGTGGGGTAGAGTGTCAACTCAATGCCCCAACCCCCACCCCCTGTCCAGTTTAGATGACTGGCTTACTACCTTGCCCAACTGAATGTAAGATTACACTGATTTATTGGCAGAGCACCACACCCACCCTTTCTCAAAATATTTATCCAGCTTATGGTGGTCAAACATATCGTACTACATGTATTAATTTCGTGGTGGTATTTACGGGTTAGAGACTGTTGTGAGCGTTTTGTTTTCAAATACACGCACGCGCTTACTGTACAATGAACCAGAAATTTTCAGTACTGCACGAAGCGAAGCTGAGTGCAGTATTGAAAATTTCGAGTTCATTGTACAGTAAGTGCGTGCGTGTATTTGTAAACAAAACACGAACTAACAGTCTCTAATCCTTTTAATGTTCAATTTGAGTTCACTGCTGGTGATAGACTTACAGTGGCTTCCTGCCCAACCTGTTTGAATGAGAAAACAATGAACTAAAGAAAAACAAATGAAAACAAGAACATTCAATGGCCAAGAATCTTTACTTTACTGAATATGAATGAATAACAAACATTTTTGACAAAGCTACACACTGCCACTTCGATATCAAATTTAACTTACAAAAGAGAGCGAGAGTTGCCAATAAAATTTGCAAAAAACTCAGTTTTGCTCAACTCACCATTGAAAATAGACACATTCCAAGTGGTTTGTGTTTTCCGGGATGGCAGCGTCAATTATTTCAGTAACTTTTTCCTCCTCAACCTCGGAAAATCTTGAACTTGAAGCCACGTACGTTTGAAGTTGAAGAACACTGCACAGTTTTTATGCTTTTTTGTAATAACGCACTTGTAATAACGTGCTCTGTCACTTTGATGTCGCTAGGTAACGGGAATTCACGTTATCAATTTTAACCAATGACGCGTGCGGATTTTAGACATTGAATATTACAGAGGTGATAACGTTCACCTTTAGAAAATAGCGGATTATAATTTTTCTGTTTTCTGCGCTTTTTTTAGTGCTCAAAGCTTAGAATAAAAACATCGAAAAACTGGTTCTTGAATGACTCCACAGGCGGAACGCAGTGGTAGTGTTGAGCGTGACTCATCCGGGAATTCACTATGGCCATATTTGGTCATGTTGAGAATACTGGAAAAGCGCTTTTAAAAAATTTTGGGTTTTCACACATTTTATTTGTATCCTATGCACTGAACTTTTGGAATTGGATGTAACCCGTATATTCATTACAATTCTATGAGACCAGCCTGCGGTTGATAACCTACCCAACAGAAGTTTCTCGATCGATTCTCGAGGAAGCATTTCTGTCTATAATTTGCGTTCGTTTACGTAAAAAAGGAAAGGAAGGAAACTTTATTTAGGCGGCGTCTAGTCTTCTAGGGCTGGTGAACTAGTTGGGGATACGGTAAACTGAATCAAAGATTGGTTTTTGTAGAGAGGGGAAAACCGGAGTACCTGGAGAAAAACCTCTCGGTGCAGAGTAGAGAACCAACAAACTCAACCCACATATGACGCCCAGTCTGGGAATCTAACCCGGGCCACATTGGTGGGAGGCGAGTGCTCTCACCACTACGCCAGCCCTGCACCCCTGAGTTATAAAATACGTCGCTTCCCGATTTCACTTTTATTCGATGTTATCTTTTGTACACTTTAGTAACGACCCTTCTCAGGCTCGTCAATGTTACGTGTTTTAGAAAATTTGATTTGTTATGATTTGATTTTGAACTACAGTCGGCCATTTTGTTCAGAGCCCTTCTGTAGTAGTCCAGCCTTTAATAATACTACTGCACTTTGTGTTGTAGTCATGGTGGAGAAGTTGTGTGTAAGTTATATCTAGATATGGAGAGACTTGCGTGAACACCAAATCCCAACGGGCTTAAGAGCTCAGTTGGTAGATCACTGCACCGATATCGCTATAGACCTTATTCATAAATGGCGGCCAATTTATAATTCTTTTGTCGAAGTGCCAATTAGCCTACCAAGCCTCGATACCATACAGTGAATTGAAAAGAATTCTTGCTCTAAAATGAGGCTTGGTAGGCTAATTTGCACGTGGACAAGAGAATTATAAATGTGGCCGCCATTTATGAATAAGGTTTCATAGACTGCAAAACAGCCGTATTTTTGCGTTGGACAAAAAGCGTTTTTTCAAGCGCAAGGTCTGGAGCGAAGGTGAAAACGAAGAGTGAGATTGGGGAGAGACGCTTACACGCTAGGGACGTGTGAGGCTTCCGCGCGAAGCGCGCGAGGAGAATTCGAAAACCGACTGTTTTGCAGTCTAGTATTGCAAAAGTCATGGGTTCAAGTCCTGTTCAAGCCTTGTAATACACCTTATTCGAAAATGGCTGCCATTTTAGTACTCTTTTATTTGCTAGTAAATTAGCCCTTAATGCCTCTTTCTTAAACCATATTAATTTAACCTTAAACGAGGCAGCAAAGGACATTGGCATATCTGCCGCAGACTAAACCGTGAATAAAATAGTTCTTTTTCGGATCAAATAATCTTTAAAGAGAAATGTTGGTTAGGAACGTTTGAGCCGTACATTCTTGATTTTTGTTTTTACACGATAAATTATTATTTCTTTAGTAACGACGAAGCTGTTGACGCTCGTGAGGTTCAAGAACCAACAGAAGATACGCGGGATAAAGAGCATTTGGATGGACTGACTTTGCCAAGTAACCCCACCACCAGCAAAAATTGTGACGGGAACATGGATTCCAGCGCATGCGCTGAAGACGTGGAAAATAGTGAACCCGCATTGGCAGACAACAGCACAGTAGTTATTGTGCAAGAAATCGCTCGCATTGTTGCTGCACCAGGTGCTGACCAAGATTCGTCGTCTGGCAGTAATAATTTTAAATGCCCTCACTGTGAGAAGTGTCTCTCCGGCCCTTCGAGCCTCAGCCGCCACTTAAAGACGCACAACCAAGAAAAACCGTTTAGATGTGTTCCATGCGACAAGGTGTTTTCCAGGCTGTCGAGTTTGAAGAGACACCAAGGCGGGCATGCGCAGGAGCGACCGTTCAAATGTACCGTGTGTGGTTGGACCTTCCTTCAGAATTCAGATTTGAAGATCCACGAACGAACTCACACGGGGGAAAAGCCATTTGCATGTGACCGCTGTGAACAGACGTTTGGATGCAAAAAACGACTGAGAGCCCACTACAGGAAGCACACAGGCGAGAAACCCTACAAGTGTCCGGAGTGTGAAAAGAGCTTTTCCATGAAGAAAAATGTGATCCAGCATCTTCGGATCCACACTGGCGAGAGGCCTTTCACTTGCTTGGTCTGCAAGAAGACGTTCCGTCACCAGCATACCCTGAAAAAACACATTCGACTGCACGCAGATAAAAACGAAGCCCTGGAAGAGTACATTCAGAAAATCAAGGACAACAAAGAGTCGGATTCGAGGGATGAAGTGAATGAAGCGGATCAAATGGAAGTTGAGATAGTGATTGTAGAAAAGGGTCAAGAAAATACGGAGTCAGAGGAGAACGAAGAAGTGGAGAAGGAAGCGCAGACCACTCAACAAAGGGAAATGGTAATTAACGAAGCTGGGAAGGAGAATAGCGCTGAAGAAACTGGAGTGGGAAATGTTGCTCAAGCTGCCACAATGGGAAAGGAAATGGAAATGGAAAGAGCTGAAAAAAAGGAGTTTGAGCACAGGGAACAGGTTGCAGTTATGGAAGGAAAAGAGGTGAAAGAGCCGGAGAGAATCGAAGATCGAAGGATATGCGCCGAAGAAAAAGAGCAAATGGAAGCAGTTTCTCATGTTGAATTGATGAATGCGACTTCAAAAGATGGACAGGAGACAGTGGAAATCAGTGAAGAGGAAGGGAATAATTAGAGTGAACAATCTCCAAGTCACACGCCAGAAACGGAACAGTGACTAAGCAAAACAATTGTGAACGTTTTGACCGAAATATTATGGAGTGTGATGGCAAGATATCACGCAGAGGTACAGTTTACTGTTTGTAACTTGCTTGAATTATTATATAGATAAAAAAAGAATGCAAACGATTGGGTAAAGCCCTCGATGGATCATACATATACTGAGAAAAACCCTAGATGTCGGCATATTTTTGTTGGAATTGTCGCGAAAACTAGAATCTAAACATACAGGTTTGATTCGTGAAGTAAACTGCCAGAAGGCTTGTACCCTCTTTGAACTTTTTGTTGTCTATTTTAAAAAGCCCGCTTAATATCGTGGGTTGTTTTCCAAAGTGTAAGCAAAAAAATGTGTGTAAATCGATAAAAAAAGTGGACTGTTTAATATTCAGAGCTTTTGAAAGTGTAGCGCGTTTAACGATATTTCCGAGAGAAATCCTTCAATTGGATTACTACTCGTTAGCAGCACTTCACATCGTCCACGTCGGGGGAGAAAACCAATCGAAATAGCGGCTATTTCACAACAAGTATGACAGAGTTTCAGTACCAGGAGGAAGAAAGTGGGCTTAAATATCTGCATGTAAGGACCTTTTAATTTCTTAACCTTCTAGATAAGAGAAAACAACTACAGATTGTTATCGAACTTGCTTGGTGATCTGCAGTATGTATTTTTCGTTGCTAAGATAAGTGTTTCTACGTGAAAAATAATTATTTTACAATGTTTGCCTCGACAGTTCGCTTTTTGCGAGCTGCGGAAGGTACGAGTAGCATTCATTTTGACCCACAACCGAGCTTGTGGAGACATCGGATTAGTCCTAAACTTACATCACAAAGTATTTTACATTGGTGTTTCCCAAGAAATTTTGTACTGTAAAACTTGCAAATCGGTTTGTGACGTTGGAAGAACAATAAATTATACTTATGCCAATCAAACCTCGGTCGTTTGTCTAAATGACTGTTTTAACATGAGAAAACATGCCCAACTCATAGGAGAGAAAGCGAAATACGTTTTTTAATGAAGAATTTAAAGTGCCCCTGTGACCAAAAAATCAATTCTTGCTTTTCTTTGGACTTCAAAACTATGTCAACTGAACACTTAAGCTACCAAAAGTTTAAGTCCTTGATTTCACAGAGGGACCTGTTTACTTTAACTGGAATTTTCCTATTTAATGGTCCGCCATTTCCAACCTTAAGATCTTGAGAGAGCTGGATCGAGGAGAAAATGATGTCAAAGGCTCACTAGTTTAAGAATGCAAAGCGTGTGTACGCCGCAGAATTAATATGCAGCACGGGAGTTTTAACCATGCAAGCAGAGCCTTTCTTTTGCTTGCTCGATTTTGGTGTTATCGAGAAAGGCTCTGCATAAATCGAGTAAGATCTTTATTGAATATGCGTTGCATGTTGCCAGGATACAGTCTCGAACCCAAGCCTAATATGCCAGATCTCGCCGCCATCTTGGTTTTTCATGGTACAGCGGGCTCAATTATAACAATCGGTTTTGTCACTAAACGGACGCTCGCACTGGAAAAACCGGTTCGACTAGAGAAAACAAGATTGACTAGTCCAGAAGTTCGGGCTGCGGCGGCTTCAAAGAGTTGACGCGATTCGAGCAGAACCTACTTTTCTCCTCCTCAGTAAAGAAAAAGACAAAAGGAGGCTCTGCTCGCAGGGTGGGGAGTTTTGGGCTTTAAGACTTTTGAACTCACGTTTTGTATATATAGTAAGCTGCATTCACACGCTGGTGAGCCTCTGACGTCACGCGATAACTGTAAAATACTATAATCGAAAAAGTGGTTAATTTTGTTTCGTTTGAAACAAGCTCAAGATAAGGGTTACATCGTAAGAAAATAACAACCTATTCGTTTGTTACTCTATAAGATATCGCAACTGTGTATAAATCTCAAGACAGGTTAGCGTATATTAAAAACATCAAGAGGAGTTTTGGTTTCAGTGGTTGGAAAGTGTGAATAAGAAAGAAGTTTAGAAACTGCAACATCTTCCACACTTGAATCGATCGCACACGTTTCACATTAGGTCACGTGCTTTTTTCTTCGAGTAACGATTGGTCCATTTAATTTTCTGCTGTTATGGGCCCGTGCTTTAGCCAACCACTGCATTTTTTTTATTACGGTCAGTTAATGTAACCGTAGATAAATATTTCCAAATGTTTGTAAGCATTACGTTCTATTTTTCTCCATTTATTCTAGTAATAAGTTTGAATCAGACGGGATTAAATAGCTATGGCTTTCGAAATTTCTACGTTTTTGTAAGATGAAACGAAATAAAACGTGGAAGAGCTTGAAGTGTTCAAGTTTAACTCTACCATGCACGAGTTTCTATCTCCTCCCAAACCAAATCTTGCCCAAATGTTTCATCGAGTCTCGTAACAGTACAATTGACGATTGTTTTACATGTTGTATCATCTAGACTTCGTATCCGGCTTTCACCTTTTGTCTCCATTATCCTTGCCTCGCTTTGGTGTCATATCTCCTAGGCAACAGGGAGCTCATTTTCGTGGCGGACCACTCAAAAAGGTGTTTTGCGCAGCTCCAAAGAATTCGATCAGTGCTGTGCTATCAACGTCTGATCCTTCATCTGGGTTAGTGTCCACTTGCTCCCATGGCCAGAAATACCTTGTTTCCAGTGACGACCTGTGAAATCCGAACGAAAAAAATAACGCTCACATATCGGGACAAGTAGAGTTTCTTTGATACAAATTTGGCACAAAAATCAGCGATTAAAATACAACAACGTTTTGACCTCTCCAAAGTCATCACTGCTGTTAAGTAAATCGCCAATAAAAAGCCAGTAAAAAAAATTAACTGAAAGATCAAAAAATAAAATGGAGTTTTTACAGATCCAAAAAGGTATTTTACCCACACTAGAAAGAAACTGAAGGACGATGTAGATCAAACGCACTTTTTGCGCAGCAATTTTGAGTAAAGAACGAATAATTTACAATGTGTGACATTTGTACTACAGTTTCAATAAACGCATTCAAATGGTCCTTACACCACTCTGTGGGAGGATATTGTGACTTGGAAGTAGTACTCCCAAACTAACCATGGGAGATATAAAACGGCATGCCATTGACGCCCGCTTTCAAAACTCCGGTTTTTTCAAAGTCGCGCCTGCCGACGCCGGAGCACCAATAGGCCAGTTTCGTATTCTCACGGTTAGACTGGATCTAGCATGAAATGGAGGCTAATGCAAGGGAAATAATTTGCAGGTGAAAGATTCCCTCGCATTAGCCTCCATTTCATGCTCGATCCAATCCAACCTTTAGAATACGAAACTGGCCTATTCAAGGGAACGGAAATCGGCTTCCGCGGGGATTTGGGGAGGGGAGAATCCCGACATCCCATTCGGACCCGGCCTGTCTGACTGTGACGCAAATAGTCGCTCCTAAGATACGTGCAACACAAGTCTTGTCAGCCGACATCATCCAATTTGGCAGCACTTCCTCCCCAGTAATAACTCACCACCTCCCGCTTTGCAGATTGGCGCGTTATCACACTGATCTAACGGAAGTGGGGGTTACAACACTTACTTGAAAGAGGCAGCTGAATCTCGCGGACTTTCAAACGTAGCCTCGTTTGTATCCTTGTTGAAGAAATATAACCGCTTGGCAGAACGACTGTGGGCGTACGTCCACGGTTCTACGCAATCAAAAAGGAGAAAAAGGAAAAGATCACCTTTCGCTCTATCGCTGGGGTTTACCTTCCAAACCCATTTAAAATTAAGAGGAAGAAAGCTTCTGTTACCTTGAATTCGCTTAATAAAGTAAATTCCTCTCGGTAGAAAATGTCTGTCATCTTCAAGCATAAAACATTCTCTTGGTTCCCTGCTTTTTCCTTTCACAACTTTCATTTCAATTCTACAATTTAAAATCACAGAAACAAACTTTACGTCTCAAGAATCCTTACCATATCGGGTCAAAAGAACTACTAGCCAAATAAGACGAACGTCTTACCTGGAGAAAATTTCTTTCAGAGAATTACTGTCCACACGGAAGACCTGCTTAAGTCTGAAATGTAACGTTTTGTCATTAAAAAATGGATGAAGCCAAACGCATCTCTCCCAATCATGCAACTTTATGGCTGGTCGTCTTAGTGAAAGCTTTCCAAACAACACTACTAAGTCGTATTATGTTAACACTAGAAACAAGCACAAGTGTGACTTTTTTACAAAGTATGGGTATAATAGACCTTTTCACGGTTTCTGACGCCATATTGGTTGGGGGGGCAAACACGGCTTAAATCACAGTGGATGTATGGGACAGGCAGGTCGACGGCCCTCTAGGAAAGGAAAGGAACTTTATTTAAGTGTCCAGTCGTTCTAGTGCTGGAGCACTAATTGGGGACACTGTAAACTGAAATCAGCAATTAACGCAAATCAAGTCAAATGTTAGTTTTTGAGGAGAGGGGAAAACCGGAGTACCCGGAGAAAAACCTCTCGGAGCAGAGTAGAGAACCAACAAACTCAACCTCCACATGACGCCGAGTCTGGGAATCGAACCCAGGCCACATTGATGGGAGGCGAGTGCTCTCAGCCACTGTGCCTTCCCTGCACCCCCAGTTTACCCTGCATGTCCTTTTTTGAGCGCTTGGCCGATTTCGCTCTCCCTCTCTTAACAAGCTACTCTTTTACAGGATAATTAAACAAACCCGCTCTTACCTCAAGGGAACCATTGCCGGCATCGTTGGCTTATTTACTGCCTTCACGAGCAATCCGGCCATTGACATTCTGAACATAAAAGGATGATGCATACATTTTTTCAAATTTTACGTTATGTGGGAAATTTCCCATTTCCGTGTTTAACACTTGTGACCTTCACTGGTGTATATAAACCATAATTGAACAATATTGATATGCATGGTTGTTTTCTGGTAACTTGCTGTACTTGCATTTCCAATCCTGTTCTGACAACCAACAATGTTTGTCTTAGGTAGTACCAAATTTACTCCAAGACAACATAGAGCTAGCGTGCCTCCTTGATGCTGCTATTTTCCATTCGAATAGTTTCTTTCTCTACACTGACCACAAGCTTTAAAAGTTAAATACAATCCTGCACCAATATGAATTCCTTCCTTCGTTTTTCGAAGGCTTGACTCTCCATGGCCCTCTGCTTTGCACACCCTTTCCTACCTGTAACATTTCCCCCAACCCCTCCCGACTTGGCATCCCTTTCCTTTACGAAATCTGCTGTGCAGTACCTTTCATGGTAATGCAGGCTCCGCACGTCTTTTCCGCCAAGAATCACCGCGTCAATAATATGCACAGCAGTAGCTTTCCTCTGTCCCTTTCCCTGACGGAATTAACGACAAAACAGTTCCACTTGTCTCTGATCTACATCTTGCTATGGGAGAATTACGCTCGCAAGTAACACTTATAATTTTATACTGATTTTATTGCATTGAACGAGAATATGAAGGTAAAAGCGATGGACTTTTTTTAGGTAGCAAGTTGAGAGATTTTTTTATAACTATTTGTGAGCTTTGCCTCACGGCACCATATGATCAATCGGTACGAATCTAATCGTGGATTTCTTAATTCATGAGCCCAGCGAACCCCAATCTTTTTTTCAGAGGGGGGGGGG
>BLFP01001701.1:50335-51706 GCA_014634505.1 Montipora efflorescens | reverse complement strand
ACCTGTCCGATTTCAACCCTACACAATAATTAGTGAAAATAAAGCAGTTAATGCACCGATCAAATTTGAGAAAATTGTAATGGTTATGATTAATACAAAAATAAGACAATCATCGTTTGGACGAAGGCACAAATAACAGTACTACTTAAATCGAAGACAGACCGGGTGTTTTTAGTTCATGCCAATAACATTTAACTGATTTTGAAGTAGTTCTTATAGTTATATCATATATATATTGTATTGTCAATGTCTGTATTTCTGTCTCCATGTGAACACAATTAAATAGCTTACTGGTCTGTTAATTTTCTTTTTCCATGAATTAGAAGAGAGGTACAGATGATGTAGTCATCCAGAAATTGTAGCTTTTCATCCTAATAATAATAACAATAATAATAATAACAATAATAATAATAATAATAATAATAATAATAATAATAATAATTATAAGCACAGAGTGGATTCTTCAAGCTGCGTTGAAGGAGAAAGTGATTGTTGAAGAAGAGAGTCTGCATGACTTGAAGTTAAAAACTGGAAGGAGAAAGCCCACATGGTGCGTTTGTCCAACAAATATCAGATGAAGCTGGAGAGGAGTCTTGGAGATGGCTCAGGAATGGATTCTTAAAAAAGGAGACAGAAGGTTTGATTCTTGATGCTCAGGAACATTGAGCTTTAAGATCAAACTCGATCAAGTACAGCATAGATAAGACCTCAGACACCACTGTGTAGATTGTATGGAGATGCCACTGAAACAGTACAACAAATTGTCAGTGGATGCAAGGAGCTTGCCCAGAGAGAGTATAGGAAGCGCCATGACAAGGTGGCCCCGCGGGTACAGTGGGAGATGTGTAGGAAGTATGAGATAGAGAGTAATGACAAGTGGTATGACCATCAACCCTTGCGAACCACAGAAAATGGAGAAGTGAGGATTACCTGGGACATGACTATGTACACAGACAAAGTGCTAAAACATAATCGGCCAGATACATTACTCTAGTGCATATAAAGACACACAGAAATGGACACTTATTGACATAGCTGTGCCAGCGGACCAGAACATCACCAGAACTGAAGGGGAGAAGGTTGAAAAGTACCAGGAACTAGCATTTGAAATCAAAAGGATTCATAGAGCCTCGAAAGTCACAATAACACCTATTGTGATTGGTGCATATCAAAAGATGCAAAGACCTGGTTTGGCAAGCTAGATGTACCAGACTTCGTGGAAGTGTACAATTATTGGCCATCCTTGGAACTGCTCACCTGTTATGGAAAGTGTTGTGTCTCTAAGCTACAGGGAGTTGCTGAGACAAACATTACCCAGTAGAACAACTGGAGAGAATCTAATCAAATAATAATAATAGAACTTTATTTTCA
>BLFP01001701.1:32835-45335 GCA_014634505.1 Montipora efflorescens | reverse complement strand
AATTTTAATATTTTCTCTATTTAAAATACCTTTATGAAGTATAAAATATAGTTCCTTTAGTTATCTATAAGAAATGAATGTCAAGATTCTTGAATTTCGAAATACAAAACGATTATTTCTTATTACTTTAATCTACATCTTGACATGATAATTTCTGCTCTAGATAAAACTGTCTATAGATAAGTCACAACTCTCTTCTCTCTTTCCTATGTTTTGCTTCAGACAACAAAAGAACCATATATTCACAAGACGCGCGCGTTATACACGAGCGTAACGCGCTCAATCCGCGTAGCACGAGGCACCCTCACTTGGAGCGCAGTGGAAAGAAACCAGAGAAAATAAGAGACGGTCCACAGTCCAGTTAAGTTCCCTCCCCTAATGTCCGTGCCTCATTTTTTTCCCCTAAAGCAACGCCACGGAGAGATATCTGCATTTCTATTTTAACTGGTTCTCACACCAACTTCTTTCTCACACCTCAAACTGGAGGCCAATATCACCTCAAATATATAATATATAAAAATTATATCGAATCCGATTCTCTGTAATACAATAATTATTGTAATAATTACAATTTACTTTCATATATTTAAAAAATTTAACTTAAGTCTAATGCAAAACCTTTTCTCCTCGAAAGGTTGCTCGAGACCGAACGAAAAAGTTCCAAGAAATCGAACGCTCCATTCCTTTGCGGGGTCGGAGGTATCGGAGAAGGACGAAGAGGTTGCGAAGTGATTCCGAAGTTGTCACGAAGAGTTACGGTAACGGCGACGATGCGATCCTTGACGCAGTTACAAAGTCCTGATTCGGTTTTCCGAACATCGAGTGTCGAAGATTTCGATCTTCAAATCAATACTCGAAAAAACAAACCGAATAAAAGCTGTTGATGCTCCCTCACTGCTCCTTGAATAGAGCGAAGAAGGTCATTTTCGCATAAAACTTCAAAAAAGAAGAGGATGTCCTCTTCAGCTCGCTCTTTTGAAGCCTCTTTAGTATCCCTTCCTCTTGACTACGTACTTTATACTTTTTAAGGCATGGTGGTGGTCAAATATCCACGAAAGCTGACCTCAGACACTTGACAGTTTTACCGCATTTCACCAATATGCCGTTAACGAAACACTCAACTGTTGTGTAACCTGCCATTGCGTTACGTTGAAGACGTCATAAATCTGTTTAATACATTAACGAGAATGCTGGAAGGCCAGTCCTTGCAAATTTCTCCAAATAAATGACACTCGTTATGCACTCCACCGGTCTTTCGTAAAACAAGACCGAAGGATCTAAGATAGGAAAAAACGGAGAAAGAAGATTGTTTGAATGTGCTCTCAACAACTCTCTGCAGACAAATAACCTAAAGAAACCAGACCTATGTCCGTTCCCAGCCCTACTCCAAATTGACTCAAACACAACCCGTTCTTGAGACAGAACCCAAAGTCATATTTTCCAATCAAGAAAGCTTCGTACTTTCGTATTCTACTTACTTTGACTTTCCACTATACGATGGTGTTTTCAAATCCCACCTGAAAGAAAGTACAGACGTTTTCAATAACACTGGTCAGAAAACCGAACTCTATCTGTTAAGTGTCATGTGTACTTAGCGCCTCGGCAAGACATCTAATGTCTTACTGCTATCAATTTCTTTTGACGCGAGGAAAGTGTCTCAACTGATCAAAGTTTCCATTTCGTAAACGGTCGTTGCCTTTTTAGAGGACACTTAAAACAATTTTCACTTTTAAGTTTGTGGTTTGCAAATGAGGAAAAAATTACTTAATCTAGGACTAGATTAGCAGCGTATGCCATTCAAAGGGACACTTCGTGTTGGATGTCAAAATTGGGCGTGCATTTAATAGGCCATTTTACAGATGTTTGCTCTGTGACCTAGCCTATGAATGGCTGCGAGGCTGCCGGTGACCTTGTATTCATACAGACCAAGAGAAAATGAGGGGACAGAGACGGAGGCTCAGGGCGTTGGTCGGGATATGTCATGTCCACGAAAGTTAATTTTAGACGCGTGGAAGTCTTTGTTCTAGCGGAAGTCTGTCATCCGAGACGTCCGCATGCAGTCTTGTCTCGCTCTCAGGTTCTTTGTGAAGAGAGAAAATGGCGGCGCACGTGGAAGGCTAATGAATATTTATTTTCTTTCAAACATCAGACCGAGGTTGGCCTGCATGCGGACGTCTCGCAATACAGACTTCCGCTCGTCTAAAAATAACTTTCGTAGACATGACATATCCCAAGGGCTGGACCGGGAGCCTCCCTCTCTGTCCCCTCACTTTCTCTTGTACAGACCACATTGCTTTTATCATGTAAATTGTTGTAATTCTAATTAGTCGACCTTAACATTAGAAAAGCATAAAAGTTTGTATCAAAGCAGGGTCACCTGTAGCCTCGCTTCCGTTCTTAGGCCAGGTAACTTAGCTAAAACTGTAAAATGGTCTATTACTTGCATTTGTGGACATAAGTGGGTGAACGATAGCGAACTCGGTTCAATGGCTAAAGAGCAAACGCACTTAACCACTACTACACTACCAAGATAACCACTCCAAATTTCGCAATTTTCAAGGATTTAAATGAAACTAACCGGGGACAGCTATTCTTAGAGTTATTTTCATAGAGTTATGTCGTGGAGTTAGAGTTAAGTTTCCAAAATCCTGAATTCACGATTTTGGAAGTCCAAAATCGTGAATTCAGAATTTTGGCAGTCCAAAATCTTGAATTCAGGATTTTGGCAGTCGTTAACTCTAACTCGAAGTCATAACTCTACTGAAATAACTCTATTGATAGTTAACCTCAAGCTAACCCTAATATAACAATTCATTGAAAGCTAACCGAATAAAAAGGCTTGGTTACTAAGAATGGCATCGACCGTCAAAAATGGCAACGACCGTTTACGAAACAGAAATTAGCAGCGCCTGGGCACTAATTGGGGGCACTGTGCAGAAATCAAAATCGTAGGTTGGTTTTTGAGGAAAGAGGATAACCAGAGTATCTGGAGAAAAACCTCTCGAAGCAGAGTAGAGAACCAACAAACTCATCATTCCACATGTGACGCCGAGTCTGAGAATCGAACCATAGGCCACATTGCTGGGCGGCGAGTGATCTCATCATCCATGCTCCGGCCCTGCTCATCTCTGCTGTTAGATTGTGTTAAAAGTGTTATCAAGTTCAAAGTGAGTGTTCAGTTGCTCACTCCAGATCACAGAGCTTTTTTCGACCGACCTGCGTTTTTTTAAAATACAATTCTGCTCACTTTCTAGAGATAAAACATTAAGTGAAGCTATGATCCTCGCAGTTATATTAACGCAATTTTTGCAATTGCGTAGAGAAGCCTGAAAAATTCAGGACTTCAACATTGAAAATAGTCACGGACACTCCCTCCCAACATTCCAGCCAATGTTCGCCAAAGCAAGTCACCAGAATCATTTGAAGCATTTCACAGAAATATGACTCAATTTAATTCACCTCTTATCACCGGGATCCATTCCACAGTAAAGTATGGACTTCATGTGAAAATGTTGTCTGAAGAATACTCTAAAAGAAGAAGAAGAAGAATGGTTTTGTTCACTGTCAAAGACAAAAGGAACGTTAATATGAAATGGAGAACGATTTCGAAAAATGTAGCCTTTTAATGAGAGATAATCGAAGCCAATTCCTTCTTGTTTCTAGTTAGCCCTCTTAATTTTTGCTTTCTATGTCTTTTTTCTCGTTTAGTGCCATGCACAAGCACTATATGAAAATAATAACATGCCAAAGAAAATCCATCCAACCAGAATTCAGGGAAGCTGTCGCACATTCGTCGGCAATTCACCGTACCTTGCCAACGAACAATGAACTGCGTTGATTTTGCAATGATCTCTGACGTGCAATGGCATCAACGTTTAGTTACCATTACAAAACGTAAGATTTACAGCGACCAAAAAACTCTCATTGTCAGACTAGAAGAGTGATAAAAGAACTGAACTGAAACGTAAGGAGTTTCACGTCGCAAATTCGCGCACAAGGGAAAAGAAATGTACAAACTTTCAAACGCACATAAAGAAACAATTGCATTGCTTATTAATTGGCATTGTCTGGTAGCGTTCTCGTAGACTTGGCCACGTCCTAAATATTCAAGTCCCTACTGCATTTTGATGTCATCTGTGATCTCTTCTTAACCTAACCCAACCCCAACCTCGAACCCAGGCCTTTTCTTTTTTTCCAGAAAAGAGAGAAAACTTTGATTCGATGTCCACACATGGAAAAATTGAATCCACTAATTTGTTATATGGTAATGGCAGTGTTCCGGCACAACTGCTGAAAAACGATAGAGGAATATCAAGCAAAAAATATATATATGAAGCCTTACTTTCTTTCATTATCCGTGACAGTCATTCCTTCTGGTGTAACCTTAAATCCAACTGTTGTAAACCTTTCAGATGCTTCGTCATTGGACAGTCGTTCGGCGGTGCGCTCAATGGCGCTGGCTCCTGTCAGCATCTCAACATCACATTGTCCAAGGTACATTAGAGAACCAACTGTAACACAAAAACCAAATAGGAATTAGGAGAAACCCAATAACCCGCTATTGTTCGACGCCAAAAAAAAAAAAAACAATTTCACCCATTTTTTTTTAATACGTGGGGTAGACATTACAAGTCATTATCAAAAGCCATTTGGATCCTGATGTAGACGATCACGATAACGAGTAGCTTTTAATACCTGCGCCGTTCGGCCATGACTGACCGTCTACAGTATCAGTGCCCTGGGACTTATCCTCTGCCAAGAGGTCTGAAAACGAAAATAACAAAAAAATCAATTTTATCACTTGTTTAAAACGCTGAACTAAAAGGCCCGCTTTAACTTTCCCTTGTTTCCAGTCTGTTGGAAATAAGGGAACAAGATTTCGTAACCACGATTTAGCCGGTGTTACACCTGACGCCAGGCCCCAGTTCGAAGGGTGGATAGCGATATCCACCTTTTGAACAACCTAGGCCAGCATGTTACGAAAGCCTTGAGTATCGCTTTATCTGGGATTTGACGTGGAGGTGACTCGTAAATGCAACGAACGACAAAACATAAATCATCACTGTGACTTGCATGATGAATCTGATTGCTGAACGTACCTTCAGTGGGCATCCTGAGCCTGATGGGTAAGGCCAAAGGTGTAATAGAATGTTGATATACAAACGCTGCTAAACTCCCTGAATAAATAAAGTAAAGGTAAAGTAAAGTAGACCTTATTTAACGTCGATAACTCGTAACAGTAACTTTTAATCACTGACAAACCTGAGGTCGACGGTGCGCTCATTTTACTCCCCCCTCTCCATCAGTGCTCCGTTTTACGGGTATTTAAAGCCACTAGCTACACGGAAAGGAAAGGAGTCGAAACAAGGATGCGAGATCCGGGAATCGAACTCAGGACCTCTTGCACCAAGGCCGCGCACTAACCGACTGTGCCATCCTGTGCTCCTCACATCTTACACAAAGGGCAAAGAAAAAATCCTACCCCAAGACCAGGAGAATCCAACTTCGATATATTTGTGTCAAGGCCCGAGATACTTTTAGATCAATTTCCCGGCGAAATCAGATTTTCCCAGCTGAACCTGACTGATTTTCCCGCGAAACTAGACCTTTCCAGCTAATCAAAAGTCTTGCATGAGAAATTATTTCCCATGGGATTGACACTGGCCAATCAGCAAGCCAAATCTTATTTAAGAACTGGTCTAAAAAGGCTGAAAAATGCCCTTACATAGACCTAAAATTTGAGTTGTAAGCTCCTGGTTATGTGAACCTGCATAGACCGAGTATGGTCCAGAATTGCTTTTGAATTCTTCGTCCTCACCCGACTGCCTGTCTCTAACGATGAAGTAATCCTTCTAGTTAAATCTTGTTAATGATTGAAACCAGTAGTGATGTACGTATAGGATTTTGGAGGCAGTGTGGCCGAGTGGTTAGGACGCTTGCCTTGAGATCCGGAGATCCCGGGTTCAAGACTCGTTCTGACCACCCGTTGAATTTGATCCTGGTAGTCCCTGGTTTAACTTTCCAGCTGCACTTGTAAAGAGCCAACTGGTTTGCCTCCGGCCAGTTGGGATTCTTGGTTGTTTCGTTGATTGTGTTTCATTGTCCCTGAAAAGCCCCTATGGGGAGTGGTCAATTAAGTACGGTATACATGTATTGTATTGTATTGTATTGTATTGTATTGTATTATTTTACCGCAAGGGAAAGGAAGTTCTCTAAACGAAAGTTCATGGCAATAGACGTTTCAAGTGAAGAATACTTTCGCTCAGGTTGTGGAAGCTTCAGTCTCATTTCAAAGTAAATCCCAACCAAAGTACCAATAAAAATAGAAGCTTACCAAACACGGGTTCGTCATTGAGGCCTTTCAATCGAACGCCTTTCTTGGTTGTCTCGATGAGAAAGTGGCGCACAAGTTCGTTATCCAGATCAACTTTCGCTATAAGACAAAATATATATACAAAAATCATAATGAAAACTAACAGAACTTTTCGGGGAAAACAATGTGATTATCACTTCACCAAAAAACTGTTTCCAGTGAGGCTCCAAAAAAAACGCGACAAGAGACCACGCTATTCCCCATCCCTTGAAAAAGTGATAATTTTGCACTTTGCACCATCTAACCGAGGAGGGAAACTTTTCGACACACGAAACAACACGTAGTTGGAATACTGATCAAAGTGAAAGACCTATACTTACAAACGGCGGTATTTAAAGCTCGAGGGCGCGTGTACAGAAGGAAGCAATTCCAAAAAATAGTGGAGGGTTGCAAACCTCACCTGAGTAGCAACTTGCTTTTTCACGAGCATGAAGGGTTGAATGGGCCATTTCCGAGTTGCTGTTTGTCTCGGTTTCGAAGTGAGTCTTGGTACGCAACTATTGTAAGGGAAATGAGTTTGATTTGCATAAGAATACGCAACTCATTTCCATTTGAATAGTTGTGCACCAGGACTCGCTTTGAAACTGAGGCATGCGACAACTCGGAAATGGGCTATTCGCGTCCACCGATAGAGACAGACAGATAATTTACTTAACTCAACTCAGCATTGCAAATGATAAAGGCGAGAAATTAACAAGAAAGGCAACAAGATCATATTTACAGCAGATACCGTGTATCTAAAATTTGGATAGGGGGTGAGTTTGGGCCATCCAAGCAGCAGTGGCTAATCTGGTGGACGATCGTAATCCAATATAACTTTAAGCTACAAAAAGGTATTTCTTAGTGCGCTAAGCTGGAAAATCTAGCCAGTGGTAAGAGTAAGATTTGAATCATGAATGTGGTAGCCACAATGATGTTGAAGCTGGGGAGAAAAGCAAGGGGACACTTCGCGACCCTTGTTGAAATAGACGTTAATCTAATAGGTCATTTTTCCGAGTTCATGTCTGCCTCCACTTCAAAGCGAGTCTATATGCGAAATTTTTCTCATGAAAATTAGTTTTCATTCATGTGTAAAGTAGAATTAATGTCACTGTTCCTTCGTATCAACATAATTAGCTTTTAACGCATAACGCAAGGTGCAATAGAACGAGACAACAGACGTATTGGCCTTTTTTGAGGGGAACACTGCCTTGCGACTGATTAGCCTATGCGACTTCCGGATTGTATGACCCCAGCACTACGAGCTGAGTGGTAAACAGCACGTGCTGGATCGGACAAGAGTATTGGTTAGAGAGCAATGTACAAAGGCAAACGAGCCAACAAGCTTAGGGGAAGTCACTGCGCAGACTTAACCGCACCTCGCAGGAGTGACCCAATTTTAATGAAGGCAAAGCGATATACCCAACGCATCTCCAAAGGGAGGGAGGGAGGGAGGGAGGGGAAAAACAAATTGCAAACAGCTAGTTGGTTTACTATAGAAGACAAACTGCCAACTGAACCTTGGACGGCTAACTGAGGCTTTGATAGACTCTGTCTATTAAAGTAGCCAGTTGTACAGGTTCTACTATGTAGCAGGTAGGCATTACACGTGCTCTTTAACAGTTCTTAATGAGGCCTTAACAGATTAGGCCAATGCAGGTGTACGTTATAATCTGAGATCTACGAACAAATTCTTTATGTCCTCATTTTATTTACAACAAGACGATTGATTTTATGACCTTGAACGACCGACTACAAAGAACACGAAGATAACTAACGCGACATGAATAGCCCCTTTTAGTACGATCACGTTCCATTAACCGTACTTTACTGATGGGGCAGTAAAATCTCATCTAATTACCATCACAAAAATTTCGCACTTAGACTCGCTTTGAAGAGGAGGCAGATATGAACTCGGAAATGACCTATTACTCGTATTTCTGGACATATCTGGAACACACAAACAACTCACACCACTGGGCTATTTGCTTTGTATAAGGCACAACTGATATTCAACCTACTCATGTCTCCTTGTAACCCCTGCAGTACATGTTCAGGGGGCACTGCCACCTTCACAGCTAAACCAAAGGCTCCTGGGAACGACTGGCTATCCCGGATGACAAAACTACCCGGTTCGGCGTTTCTGAGTACAGTGATGGCTGCCGACACAAGCAAAAACAACATGAGGTTGGAAATTATTTTTCTTCATAATCTCGTGACTTTGCCAAGGATCATCGTTTGACGCGATCGTAATGCAGCACTGATAGCAATCAATATTAGCATTATCCTTGCAGCTTAATTGTTAAACTGTACATCCAACTGCTGCCACAGGTTCAACTTTTACACTAGACTAATGGACAGTGAGCAAAGAGTATTTGCGTCTCACGAGTTCACGCGCATTTGTGTGGGTTTGAGCGATGACGATGATGATGATGCTGTTAATGACGACGATGATGATGACGATGATGATGATAATGATAATGCTGTTGATGACGATGACGATGATAATGATCGTAAATGGTTTCAACCCAGGGGTCATATCATAATTAAGTAAAGTACGATCGTCCGGGTGAGTGTAGTCCTGAAAAGGACTGTTTGAGATGACATTTGATATGACGTTTCGATAACCTGAGCGGAAGTCATCTTCAGAGTCAGGTGATTTGTGTCACTTTTTCGTGATGTTATTGGTCGACTGTTAGTTGTGCCTAGATGTAATTAGCTGTGAAGACTAAACAGACCGCGTCTCCCTGCGGAAAGTTGCAGGCATTGGTTTATTGGTGTCTGTTCTAACTTAGTAAACCAGCTTTCCAGTACGATCCGTTGGTAGTAGTTAGTGCTGTAGGTAACACATGCAGCAGAGTCCCAGTCGATTCAGTGGTTTGGCTGTAGATGGTGTTCAGCAATGTTATTGTTGATGTCACCGTTCCTCGTCGCTCTTCTGTGTTCATTCAGTCTAGTGTTCAAACTTCTGCCGGTCTCACCGATATAAGTGGCCTGGGCCTGACAGTCACAGCATTTCATCTTATAAACTGCCCCTTGTCTGTCCTTAGGTTGGTCTTTGTCTTTGACGTTAGTCGGTAGTTTTCGTATGGTAGTGATGGGTCTGTGAGCAACACGGATGTTGTAAGGCTGTAGGATTCCTTGTGATAATCTCAGAGGTTCCTTTGATGTAGGGAAAAATCACTGTAGTGGTAGGTGTCAGGTGAGTGTTTGTTGCGTTCGGTTCTGTACGGTAAGTGTTGCGTGTAACGAAGTCGCAGTAGTAGTTGTTCTTACTGAAAACGTCGTCTGAAGATGATGATGATGATGATGATGACGATGTTGATGACGTCGCTGGTGATAAAGATGACGATGATGATGCTGCTTTATTTACCATAAACGCCTAACCACACAATAGAGTTTAAACAAATAGCGTTACCATCATTTCTTGAAATGCTGGGTTTATACCAAAATCCAGAAGTGTCTCGATCAAATTTCAGTCCTGGAACCTTGGGACTATCCGGAAGGAAAACGTCTAATAAGAAAAAAAAACAATTAACAATAATTACGGATACTGAACAAAGCAAGACACCATCCGACCTCCGTTTAACTGGTTCATCGAGTACAAGCATTGTTAACTTAAAGTGGCGATTCTCAAACTGAGAAGAGGGGAACTGCAGATAAAGGAGCCCTAAAACGCCACGAAAGGGAGAGTGCGTTGTTTGTTACTTCGTGAGCTACAATTCGTGAACGTTTTTAATGTGAAAATATCGACCAATCAGCGTCTCCGCTTCACACAGTAAGAATCTTTGAGGTGTTCTCAAATTGATTAAAGGAAATTAAAAGGTAGTTGGGTGGTTAGCGTTGAAGGTGAGATTCCGCACAAAAAATGAGAAGGGTAGTTAAGGCCTTAAATACCGCTATTTTAAAAATACAGTGTCGTATGCACTATATATGGAGACAACTCGTAATATCACCTTAATTTTCTCGAAAAATCTGTCCGCCTTGATTTAAGCGACCTTCATTCATATCAACGTCCCGATTAAGGATGAAGCTTCTGAAGAGACCAAGAGATAAAACTTACTATCGCCTGAAGAGCCGGATGATACGCTAGTTGTGGATCCGTATCCTTTGTCCGAGTGAGGGTGGGACTTTTTTCTCTGGATATCATTTTCGAATACCCCAGACCCAGAAGAGAACACGGGACTTCCGGTTTCCACTCCTCCGCTTACAATGCTTTGCGAGGTACTTAACTGGCCTGGTTCCATGCCAATAAGGCTGCAGAAAAATTAATAAACGAATACAAGGTTGATCGGCATTGATAGAAGAAAGATAGTTGGCTACTGAAAGGCGTATTTGTTTAGAGTACCTTGACGCCACTTATATGTAGAAAAAAATTTTCTGCCGAGCAACGATCCAAAGACAGAGAACAAACTACCACAACAGGAACTGCGTTGCCTACCACAAGCGTGTGGGGTCTTTTGTCATGTTGGACAGTTTATAAACGTTCCAGTTTTAATGAGAGACGGAGAACTGTGGACTAAAAAGTTTCATCATAGGCAATTTTTCTGCAGTTAGACTCCTAGTCTTTATTTGTCAGGGATTTAAACCCTCGACTTCCTGCTCATCATACTATGCCATTGGACCAACCACAGCGCACATGTGGTATAACTTTTAGATGTACCTCGAGAATGAGAAGCAGTTGATAACATGTAAGTTAAACTTACAAGGAATGTTACTCGAGGGGAGAGAACATGACTGCGGGTTGCCGTTTTCAAACTAACCTTTTAAAGTTAATTGCCTCGCAAGGAGAACTAATTTGGCAACGAAAGGGCCGGTGCTGGTAAACCCCGGCCCTGGGAGCAGCTCAGCAGACTCCGCTATAATCCTTATAACATTCCTGACCATGAGAGAGTTCTTATACTGCTTCATAAACGCGTCTTTTTTCCTTCATTTACGACTTTAACGAGTTGAAAGTAATCTGTCTCAAAATACCCCAAGGAAGAAAAGTTCACCCGGAGTTAGAGCGAGCCTCGTACTCAATACCCTAATTATTAATTCAATCGTTCTTCCATACGCCAATCACCTCATATCAGCCATTTCCAAAAGAATATTCTCAATAGCCTCTACGTTGTCCATCGCATTGGTAGACTCGATCGGCCGTTCTAAGCTGCCAACCCCTCTTGGGGTGTCCAACGAACCTGTCCCGTCAAGGGAGGTCTGAGCTTCAGTTGCAATAACACTGGAGGGATTTCAAAAAGCAAAGCGATTTAGAATGTTAGACGGAGAATGCGCGTCAACAATAAAAACATAACCTTAATAAGTACTGTGCGGTTCAAGTCATTTCATCGACCATATGAGTCATATGAGCCAATCACAATGCAAAAACAATAAATGTAGCCAGGCGCCGGCTAAGCGCGGGAAAAGGAAAGCGAGCAAGCAAGAAAAAGTTGCAATGGCCATTTCCGAGTTCATGTCTGCCTCCTCTTCAAGGCGAGTCTTAAGTGCGAAGTTTTTCTTATGAAAATTAGTTTTCATTCAGATTTAAAGTAGAACTAATTACCAACACAAAAACTTCGCACTTCGACTCGCTTTGAAGAGGAGGCAGACATGACATGGCCTTACGTTCTTGCTTGTTTCTCTGATTGGCTGAGAATGTGGCGCGAGCTTTTTGAAGCCAGTCACATCTAGCTGAGCCAGTCACCTCGAGTGGAGTGACCTAAATCCTTACCGTGTGGCTCAAGTCATTACTTTTACCAATCACAACAGACGAAGAGAATCGAACGAGCCACTAAATGCAACCAGCCTTAAGCGAGGGAACTAACCCGCCAGCCAATCACAATTGTTTTTGCTTTTTCCTCTGATTGAATGAAAATGCGCCGCGAAGGTTTTAAAGCAAGCCACCAAACAAAGTAACAAAAATTCGAAAAACGTTCAGTTGGCAAAAGTTAAATGTTTTAAGGACGGTGCCTACTAATTCAAAGGTATTTTTGCGCAGTTTACTGAATATGCACATTTCAACAAGTGTTATAGGGGCTAGGTCACGCAATTTTAGGCAATTTCAGCACTGATCGAATGGTCATAGAATTAACTAAAATATCAAAATAACTGTTCAAAACTATAGAAGAACTCTAACAAAACACAGGGAAGCCAAGAAGGCACATGGATG
>BLFP01001701.1:2936-13484 GCA_014634505.1 Montipora efflorescens | reverse complement strand
TGAGGTTTTTCTCTTCTCGCCGCTTCGCGGCTCAATAAAAACCTCTGGGACCATGGTAGTACAACAACGCTGGCCTGGCCAAGGTCGGGGGAAGGGGGGAGGTGGGGGGGGAGGGGGACATTTCATATGAAAAGGGCGGGATGCTCGCGTCGGGGTGTAAATTTCGGATTTTGGTCTCACTTAGGGTGTTCTGGGCAAAACGTCATCATATGAAGCAGTGAAAGTATCTACAAGGCAAGAGGACAGAGGAAAGGCATTTGTCTTCTTGAAGCAACTATTTCTGGAGGGTTCTGAAGACTACTGTAAACCACGCTTTAAATTAAAACTTGCTTAAATAAACGGCATGTGCGGTTTAACAAACCTTCTCTGTGATGGCTGAGTCACTCCACCTAGACTATCATCATAAAACCTCTTCATGGCAAACCAATCAAGTGCAGCAGAAGGGCTAATGGTATCATAATAACAACATTAACTTTCATTACAATACACTGCAAAATTTATAGGTAAATGATGTAAATGCAATGTGGCTACATTATATCAAGATTTCAGACCATCACAGTTTTGAACATTACCAAAGCAGTAACAAGGGAATAATTAAAGTTTGATAACTTTCAGACTTTAACAGGAACCTGAACCCACGACCTCTGCAATACAAATGCAGGGCTCCATTGCCCGATGTGACAGAATCCGGAATCTGAAATCCAGCAAATGCTAGGCTTTGGAATCCGGAATCCACAGCGTGGAATTTGGAATCCATAGTATAGAATCCAGAATCCACAAATTTTTATGGAAGTTGAGGATCCATTTCGGTGGAACCTGTGAATTTGGAATCTGGAATCCATGACTCAAGATCCAGGATCAAAATGAGGTCCTTAAAATACAATTTTTGTTCAGTGTGTCAAATCATGGGCAACTTGATAATGATTACAACAACAACAACAACAACAACAACAACAACATTTTATTTGCAGTCTCACAATGTTAACAAGTAATATAAGGTGAGGAGATCTCAGGAAACCACCTAGCCTGCGTAGCTAGTGGGACATTTTGTTGCAGGATTATTTAAACACATGGGAGTAGATCGATGGTTGCTTCATGGTGCTATGAGCGCAAAACTACTAGACCCCATCCAGTCGTGGCCCACTCACAGCCAAACCATTTGTACTCGTTAGAGTTTAAAATAGTCCTGCAATAAAATATCCCGCTGGCTACGCAGGCTAGAAACGACCAGGATTGTGCAGAAAAGAGGCAACCTCAAAAGTCTATAATCAATTTCAAAACTTATGCTACAGCTGACCATGAAGTCAAGAAGGCCATACAGCAGAGTACAGCCTGCTGGATGTGTCAATTACAGCTTACAAACTGTGTGAAGCATATATTACAATCAATTACATCAATTACAGACATTTAGCATCAGCAGTCAGCAGGTTGAGGGTTACTCTGAAAATGCAAATGCTAAAGGGGCTGGACAATCTGCGAGCCAGCAAGTCATGCGAACCATGTGAGTCTCGCATTTAAGTCTAAGCTCCCATTTCAGAAACTGCTGATAAATGGTATTTAAGTCTAAGCACCCATTTTAAAGCGGGTAGCTTTCATTAACTGTGTGACTCGCATGTTCACTCGCATCAGGCTCACATGTTGACTTGCATGTTGACTCCCATGGCCCACTGCCTCGTGTGCACATTGTCCTCACTCAATGCTATATGTCTCTACAATAATAATGCGTCTCACTTAAAAAAACAATACCTTGAGCAGATCTTGCTGAAGTGCATGTAGGCTGCAATAACGACTCCAGTTCTCCCTTTACCACCCTGCAATGCAATAAAATGAAGTTCACAGCATTCTCTCAAAATAATTACTAACAGAGGTTGACATTCCTGATAAGATTCTTCCATAAAACATTCACAAAAATCCCAATTTTTAAGTACAGTACCCATTCTAGCCATTTCACATCTGGTTCTGGCCCTTCCTGGTTAAATTACTACATGTATTAGATGTTGGAATATTAGTATTAAATGAGTTACCCACCAGACAGTGATTTATCAGGCTGTGCCATACCTCATTGAACAAGGTTCAGGATTGGCCAAAGGAACAATAGAACAGACAAAGATAACAATGGATTTAGTACAGAAAACAAAAGGAAGTACGACACTTTACAGCCAATTAAATTTAGTGTCCTACAAGATGTACAAGACTACATGTACCCTATTTATCCAGTGGATAATGTAACTTATAGGTAAAGGTACACGTTATTTAACGTCAGAAGTTCCTTTACTCTCTAGAGAGTATTCTCCCAGGAAGCCGACGGTGCACTCATTTTACCCCCCCTCTTTCCATCAGTGCTCCGTTTTAAAGGTATTTAAAGCTACTTAGGCTACACTGAAAAGAAAGTCATCAAAACAAGGATGTGAGATCCGGGGATCGAACTCAGGACCTTATGTATCAAGGCCGCGCACTAGCCGACTGTGCCACCCTTGCTCCTCATACAAGCTGAGCTACCATGGCTCCAATCCATATGGGAAAATTTATCCCACAGGTCACTAGAGAAAGTGCCATTGACCATAATATTTACACTGAATGTTAACATAGGATAAAATTGTCAACAAAGAAAACACAAACCTTGCAATGAACCACAACTACATGGAGAGGGTCAGTCTTGAGCCAGGAGTCAATTGACTTAATTATGCTGTAAAAGAAAAATAAAATACATTTTTAATAAACAAAACAGACAGAAGTGACAATGGCGTATGTACAAATTCTGGTGGACGAACAAAAGGAGCTAATGAGAGATCTTTTGTTTTCGTCCACCAACATGGTGACGATGATTGTCACATGAAAACCACCTATTAGAGTTGTTAACTTACAGAAGTTCAAGAGTAGTAAAAAACACATGAGCACTTTAACCTTTATGATAACTGATGAAAATTTGCCATTTTAATAACAGGCTGGAACAAGTTGAAGTTATTATCTCACCTACATAGTCTTTCTAAGGGTGGAGCTAAATGGTCAGGCCAACCAAAATCCAAAACCTGCACAAAATGAAAGAATGATAATAATCATTACCGGTATATCCAGTTTGCCTAAACTTAAAATACAGCTGCACCTTACAGGGGGCATTTTCCAAAGAGCTTTTTGTAGTGATCTCTCACTCTCAGTGTTCCCTACAAGTATACCAAATTTCACTGTGGAGGGAGTAATACTGATGTAGGCTTTTTTCGATATATTACAAGTTAGCTTGAAAGAGAGGTTTAGAGGACAAAGACAAAGGAAAGTGGATGATATGCAAATATTTTTCATATTCATTCCAACCTGTTTCTATTGTTTTTGTTCCCAGTGCCTCACTATCAAGCTGAATATTTGATATTTCGAAAATGGCCTATTGATCCAAAGGGTGAATAAAACAATAATTATGTAGGGAAATATTTTGATGATGATAATGATGATGATGATGACATCAAAAACCATGAAAATGAAAACAAGAATGGTGACAGAAATTGCAGTGAAGATAATGATGATGATAATGGTGGTGGCAACGATATGATGACAGTAATAATTACTATAGAGACGGCGTCAATGACAGTATATTGAAAGCTCCTGTTCATAGTATCTACCACTTCTAGGCCATCTCCATGACTCACAGAACTCGCTGGCTTGCAGTTTGTCAAGACCCTTTTAAGTAATATACCACGACAGTGATATGTGTTGGTTACAAAGACAACATTGAAGCCAGGCATACCCTACAAATGTTCATTTCAGGGCTACTTTGAACAAAATGATCACAAAGAATTGACTTGCAATTTTGAATATAAATTGCCTAAAAGAACAATAATATTTATCATTTAAAATAAAACAAAGCACTGACCTGGTGATTTAGCTTTGATATATCATATCTTCTCTCTGATAAATTAAATACCTGAAAACAACACGGCATAAACGATACATGAAAATAACTTTTTCTGCAACACTTGAAGGCAGCAGCCATGATCCCCAGGATTAAGGTCTTGGTCTATGGGAATTAACCCATTGATCCCTGGGAGTGAACCTTACATGTACACTGTAGATACATGTACTGTACATGTAATTTTACTCTGTGTAACGCCATACAATTTCACACATCAATGACGAGCGGTTCACGAGTCAATGGATCAACTTTTTCAACTAGCTCAGAATCAGTGGAATTAAACATTATGGGTAGTCTTGACTACAATCACAAAAGAACCTCTGTAGACGAGAACCTCATCTGAAAACCAGCTGTAGTTAAAAACCCAAGGTTGATCCCAAAAGAGCACACCTTAAAATTACCAGTAAAGTCCTCACCATGTATTTGTCTTGATGGTTCGACTGTAACATTTTTGCTACTTCTCTTAGGTTGTTTCTGTAGGTTGTCTCTAAGCCAGATCCAGGAAATGACATTGCTGGATTAAAATTAAAAAGTACTGATTAGCCAGAAGACAACCAGATAAGCTAGGAGGGATGCACATTGTAAACATTTTTGCATAATAACCTGGGTAAACAGATAGGCAGCTGCCAAGCCAAGTTAACAAGTCATTAGACAGCATATTAACCAGCAGATAAGACATTCATGTAAATTGTTCAGCTTATGTACACAGGAGCGAAAGTTAGCCCATTTGTCTAGAGCACCTTTATTAAGTTGTTATATTGTGTTTGCAACAATGTCATTGTTTTGTAAAATTACTTGCTTTCTCTGTGACATTACTGTTGTTGTAGAGATGTTTTTGTCGTTGTAACAATGGTTGGGATAAAAAAAAAAAGGAAAGGAACTTTATTTAAGTGTCCAGTCATTCTAGCACTGGAGCACTAATTGGGGACACTGCAAATCAAGTCAAACTTTCGTTTTTGAGGAGAGGGGAAACCAGAGCACCCAGAGAAAAACCTATTGGTGCAGAGTAGAGAACTAAGTCTGGGAATCAAAAACCAGGCCACATTGGTGGGAGGCGAGTACTCTCACCACAGTACCATCCCTACCCCCTAGATGTTATTATTGTATATTATGGTTGCTGGAGGCCACTCCTGTGCAAACCCCTACCACCAACACTTACCAATAATCCTATCTGTGATGTACGTCAAGTCCAGGTCAAAATGTTCATCCACATGTCGCACACGATTTCTGCAAAGCAAGGTGTTTGTTTATTTATTTACTTTAATAAACGAATTGGCCCAAAGGTAGGTGATATTACAATAGGATACAAAGTCCCCTACTAGGTAAATTGACAAAGATCTGTCAGTGAGTGTGTAGCTACAACAAGTTGAAGAAGTAGTGGAGACACTTTATCTTCTTCAGGCATAATTAATTTACCTAATATCTCACACACTGCAGCTCCCCCCCCACCCCCCCTCCCATTATCAATGTTGCTAGCAAGACAAACAAATAGGAAAGTGGGAAAGCTTGGAATCCTAGAATGTCTCACAAATTTTGCAACCTGTTGTAGCAAACCATTTGATTACTATCCTTTTTTTGGAATTTGGCTGAGTTTGTTTCCAAGGTTTTTGGAGCCAAAATTTAGAGACAGAGAGCTGCATTAATTATTTTTGAACTTCCTTAGAAAACAAGAATTAGATTTGTTTACCACAAAAGTTCTTTCATGGGGAAGGGCTTAATATTTGATTTCATCCTTCTTGCCAAGTGCTTCAGTTAGACTTAAAAACGCTACATCAAGCTTGCACTTGGTATATGGTAGTTGATTTACATGTACCCTAGATCCCATATTATGCATACCCTGACACAAACATGTGACAGATTCTTTAGTGCTGACAGGACTCAAACAATTGACTGAGTTACCTTGAAACTCTATGCCTCACATGATGGCAGATGTTTGAGACAAGATTTTTGGGAGAGGGTGGCATTCGCTTCCTGCTGATTTCATCATCTGCAGGTAAAGTCTGAAAAAAAAAAACACTCTAGAAGATTAATTTCAGGCAATGAAGGACCTCAAATCCCAATTAACCTACATGTAGTCCAATTGGTGATGCTACAATGTACAGCAGCCATCAGGGAATATCATTTTTCTGCACTTTTCAGAAAACCACTGTGAAAGCATAACTCCTTTTCATGATCAGAGAGCAAATGACATGGCTGACACAAAACTTAAAGAAACGGGTATTTTGCAGATCACCGGCATTTGGCATTCTGTGAAATAAACTGTATCCCTGCCATTATCTTAGCACACACGCCATCAAAGTATTTTTTCAGATACACCTGTACCACTTATGCACAGCCATGCAAATTGATCATTGAAAGTTTTAACAACCAACACTTAAAAAATCAAAAGAAGAAAGGAAGTAGCATGAATCAATGGTTGGGACACTGAAAAATGCAGACTGCAGACTGTGCAGACCGTCTGTAAAATGAAAATTCGGTTAGCCTGAACTAGGCCTAAATAACATTCAGTAAGGCTGCCTAATTAGGCCTAAATAATATTCAGGTTAGCCTGTTTACGGTTAGCTCTCAATAATAGTGTGGGTAACACCATCTTATACCCCTGGTCTGCACAGTCTGCAGTGTGCGTTTTGGCGTGACCGTCAATAGTTTGGGAGTTGGTTTTGCATGTGGTTGCGCTGGGGTCACTTGATCCTGCTGCGGACACTGAGGCAGCAATAATTTTTTGTCGCATCTTTGGAAGTTCCAAAGTCAACTCTAATACACTTTGAAAAAGGCCTACTGATCTGCATTTGATTTATTATGACAGAGCCAACATGTACGTGTATGAACTAAATTCTGAAGCTAAGAGCACAATGTTGTCGTCCTTGTCATCATCATTGACATGATCTTCATTTTATTGCATTAGAAACACTTTGCAATAAGCCATTTCCTTTACTTTGGGTCACCAGTTGGCTTCTTTAGTATTCCTTGTGTATTAGCTTCCAGGGAGTAGAGGGAACAGATGAAAGCCTGTAATCACCCTAACTTTACCTTAGATTTATTTTGTATGGCATTCATTGATTCCTGCCTTGAAGACTGAGCCTTGACCTTGATAAACAAACACAAAACATCATGGAACTACTCAGTTAATGATGTTATTTTTTTTACTTATATCACAAACAATGATGGGCCCCATCTATTGTTACAGACTTTAACTTAAACATGTTAATTATTGACATGATCCAATGATCAATACGACAGAAAAAAATCAAAGTTGTTACACTTACCATTCTTCTGCACTTGTTGTGACAATGATAATTGCAAACTATAAATGATAGAACTCAAAATTAACTCACCCGACAAAAAAACACTATCATTAAAATAATTTTATTATATTTTTGGCACAGGAAGGCTGGCTTAATTGCAAGTGACACAAGCAGATACTCACACAACACATGAACTTTTAATTAATTAGGTGTCACCAGCCTTTATTTTGCTGGGGTACGAAAACATACTGATAACCACAACACCTCACATGTCACTACAATAGCATTGAACACATACACAAGCTTAGTAGGGACAGAAACAAAGGTTCGTACTTTGATCTTTAGCACTTTCTGCTTACGCTTAAATCATCTCATAAATCATCCTTATATACAAACACACATTATAATATCAAGGAGTAATTTATTATTATTATTATTATTATTATTATTATTATTATTATTGTTATTATTATTATTACTATTATTATTATTATTATTGTTATTATTATTATTATTCTTACTCTTATTATAGTGTAATTAAAATGTATTCATCTCTAGTAAACATTATAATTCCTTAAGTGCCATTGGATATGACTAATGAGATGGTAAACAGCCAACAAGTTACATACTACAGAGTTGGTTATAACAGTCTCCCATCCAACAAGCAGAAATGCATACATGCTAACATTATCTGGGAGTTTCTCAGATACGGAACCAATCTTGTGGTCTCCGGTGCGGGTCTTCAAATCTCCCGGATAAAAACGACTCTGAACCTCTTTAATACCTTGCTCCATTGTAGGCTCAAATTGCATCCCAAAGTTAAAAAAAAAATTGGGTAGACCGGAGGTTAAAAATGTCCAGATTTTAGATCTCCAGAGGTTGGCACCCCTGGAAATAGAACTATAACTTCATTGTTTCATTATACTGTATTTCATTAATTATTATATTTCATTAAACCATAAATTAATTAACAGACCATTGATTTGAATTGGATTTTACCCTGGGTTTGAAAGATCATCCCAAGGCCTTTTTCATGACTAAAATTGCAAAATTGCAAACCTCCAGCTCATAACGACAACCATGCAATTTCACACCTTTTATAGCCCAGTACACTACCAATGTACTACATGAAGCTGACCCCATTTAGATCGTTTTATTTCCGCTTCATTCACCTTTTCTTTCTCTAATTAACACCTGATTCACTTCATGTATATTGAAACAATGGTAATAACTTTTAGTTATACTTTCCATAAGAAAGATACATTAGTTGTATAAGAATGAATCCACTTTCAAAGTCACTTTGTAAAAAAGACTGAGATGAATTCTTCAGGAATGGCCTAGTCTTTCTGGGCCTGCCAGTATTGCACAACAAGACAGTACATTGAGACATCACTGCCCAGAAAAATTTGGAAAGCATTATTTTAGCAACACACTGGCACCAAAATTTGTGGAATGCTCATTGACAATAATTTAAGCTTCACCTTTGCATATTTTGCCTTCAGTATTAATATCTTCTCCACAAAAGTCACAAGGCTGAAGCAAAGCTAGCAGATCCGACTTGAAGACATGATCACACAAGTGTTGATTTCTGTTAACCTGTGAAACATGCAGAGTTCACATTAGCTTGTTGAACAAATGCAATTTACTTAATTGAGATGATTTATTTGGCAAAAGACATGTTCCTTTATGTTGACCTTCCATAGAAAATTTAAAGCTCACAAAAAGGTCCTAAACACAGCAGAAACTCATCATTGTTAAACTATTTCCAGAACATAGTGTTGCAGCTTATGGCATTCATAACCTTGTGATGACTTACTAAACTAATAGCTTGTTAAATTATGTCCTGCATAAGCACACTGAAAAATAATTTACAAGGGTGGCTTTCTTAAATGCCACATTATTTTGCAACCACTCTGAAATTGTAAAAACACCTCCGAATCAAGTAGACACTAACAACTTCCCTATCTTAATGAATACCAAACCTCTTCTTTCCATGGAAGATAATATACAAGAAATATGATAGCCCACGATGGGAATGTTTTTAATTTTAAAAATGCCTCCCATATGTCAACATCTTTTTGACTTATCAGGATTGTCTTCATTTGTCTGTGCTTCAAAAATTATCACATCGTTTTATCAGAAATACTGAAGTGGTAACTTCCTGCATGACATGCAATTTACTATATTCAGGTGTGGATATGACAGATCAGTAAATGCATCATACGCTATGTTGAATGGGGGAAAGTAGTTTGACCTGGGCAAGGTCACAGTGCATATAAGCAGCTCAGAAAACACATTCAAAGGGCCTTTTGTTTAATGCAAAAGAAGCAGCAGGCTGTTCAATGTTATTGGCACACTGCAACAACACTAGCCTCGAAAGGACAATATTACAATGACATGCATGTACACAAATTAGGGATCCCTATTTTATTTTATTTTTTTGCTTTTTTATGGAGCATTTTACTTTTGCTTTGATTTTTGTGAGCTTTAAGCACTGAGAAGATCACTGGGTTTCAGTAATGCACTGTGGAGGGCCATGTGTACATTGTACAAAACATCAAGGGGAACTTATAGCAAAAGAAACAGGTTAGTTATTATTTCGTGTTAACATTATAGTCAGGTTTTTATCAAATCTCAAGTTTCAAAGCATTTGTAAGTTTAATGGTCCATCCTACATTTCAGGAAGACACAAGTTTTCATAAATAATTTAAACTTTCTCTCTTGCAATGTAACCTTTAACTTGGGGTTTACTGGCTCTTAAATCTGAAAACAGGCATGTGAATTTTAAGAGGCAAGTAATGAATTCGAAAGTGAGATGTACTCCAAGGCTGTTGCCTAACAGGAGCCCGGTAGCCTGGGGCTCCCAAAGAATACCTCTGGGCTCCTTAATTTTTCACAGCAACACCTTTCACTTCATATGTTGGGCTCCTAAGTTCTCAGCGTTTAGCTCTGAGGGCCCCTTTAAAATTTTCTTAGGCAGCAGCCTTGTACTCTCTCGACTCTCTAATTTGGATTGGTCCTTTCTTAAACCTATTCAATGGAGGTCATTCAAGGTTACAAATTTACATGTATGCGTTACTCAAAGTTCTTGATATGTCCCATGAAAAAAATAATAACAGTCAATCTGCAACAAATATGCTCGGATTGGACATAAGGACTTGTACATGTACTTGTCTTACAGTATGACAAATCCAGCCTGGTCCAAGTGTCTTGACTGGTACAACATCAAACAAAATTGGTAAATGTGTGTATCAGCCACCAGCTACTGATCAATGACTGGATAATAATAATAATAATAACAATAATAATCATAATCATAATAATAATAATAATAATAATAATAATAATAATAATAATAACAATAATAATAATAATAAGCAGCTGACATAAAACACTCAACGA
>BLFP01001697.1:36917-47263 GCA_014634505.1 Montipora efflorescens | reverse complement strand
TTGGGGAACTCCACAGTTTAAAGGGCTTGTACTGGAGAGGTGATTGTTTACGTTGCATCGTTGTAGACGATTTGCTATATTTAAACCATTTCAGTGCATCTTGATCCACCCCATATTTAGCAAGTTTTTGCAAGATGATTTCGTGATCTATAGTGTCAAAGGCTTTCTTTACATCAATGAAAATTACACCATTGAGCAGACCTTTGTCAACATTGACACACCAGTTGTTGCTTGTCTCCAGCAAGGCAGTAAGCGTACTGTGTAGAGAACGAAAGCCAGATCTAGACTGGCAACTGGTTAAAAAATCATTTATATTTAGATAGTTGTATAGTTGGTCATTGATAATTTTTTCAAAGATTTTGGCCACAGCAGGTATAACGGATATAGGCCGGTAGTTATTTAAATCAGTCTTGGATTCATTCTTAAAGATAGCTGTTACTTTAGCCAGCTTCCCGTCGGATGGGTAGATACCAGTCAGTAGTGATTGATTAAATATACACGTTAAAGAGGGCGCAACGACATCGGCGGCTATCTTTAATAGTTTGCATGGAATGTTATCAAGACCAGTGGCCTTCCCCCCAACGATACCTTTCACTAAATTGACGACTTCTTGGACATTGATCCTTTCGAAAGAAAACACCCTGTCAGAGGGTTTCACATAGTAAAGCGGATCAGTGTCAACAGTTATATGTGTTACGAGACAGATTTTGTAGCCACAGCTTCTATGGTTTAACTTCATTATTCTGGCTTGGAACTTCAGCACTCTGCCGTTGCTGGCAGCCAACTCTGCCATCAAAGTTCTAAAAGCTGACGTTTAAATACGCACTTGCTGAGCTGTGATTGGTTAATCAATACATTTCTTCCAAGAATAAAGGACAACAAGGTGACAGCCTGGACGTATGATTAGGTTCCCAGGGCGTAGTACCTGAACTAGTCGAATAAGTGAGTGCTACAAGGTTCTCCTGAGTAAAGTACTTTCTAGAGTAAGCTATCAGTGCCAAATACAGCTATAGCTGGTAAAAGAATTTGAAAAGTTACAGAAACGTGATCATAAAACTGTCAGCAACAAAGGCGGGAAAGCTAGTGGTAAATCCTTGGGGTCGACACTTCAGCCTAGATAAAGGCGAGTTAATTTAATTGTTGGATTAACTGATAGCGGCGGAAACCGAAGTTTCCACGGTCTTTTACACCAACGCGTGCGGGCTACCGCGGGAAAGCTAACCCTACAGATAACTACGCTAAGATAACTAACATGGTCGGTCTTACAAACTCATGTGTCCTCGTATTTCCAAGAACATTGACGGAAATTCGACATTCCCCTAACGCATTTTTCTGTGAAAAAGTTACTTCTAGGGACGAGGTTGTTTGCGACACTTGACTTGGTTTGCACGCTTCAATTTCCTACGCTTGCATACAATGAAGCCGTCTCGAAAATATTGCCTAAAATATTAGAAAATATACTTTAACATATGTCCTAAGTATAGTTAATTCCGCGTGCTCATATACACAGTACAAATTGCATTCCTTTTAGTTGTGGTTTTGAAGGTTTTCTAATTTAGAAAATGAATATATTCAAGCACTAGGAAACAGCAACAAGGTTCACACTTGAGATTGGGCAAATTGAATCTAACATCTGTGTATCACTGGTATATTTATTACAAACTAGACGCTCTGTGAGCCTAAACTGGCTTGCTCTTGGTATGTGTTTGCCCTCCTCAAAGTTTTGTACTTATTGCCAAACTCCCTTAGAAATTATCAGTCCATAAACGAAACACTATTTATTTTTAAAAATCAAACTGGCTGAAAGCACGTAACCTGCACATAGCCGGACGTGTAACTCGAAACGTTGGTAAAGACCTAGATAGAGTTCGTCTGCGCGATGGCTGCCACAAGCTTGTTCTGATATTTCGCAGTTTTACAGGGATTGCTGCACCCCTGTCCGATTGGCTAGAATCTTACGCACTCTGTTAAATCATGCAATCCTTTTAATGAAACGTTGGAAAGAGAATTCAATGGCCTAAAAGATCAGTTTTAAATTGATTGTCTTCTATCTGAGCCCGCAAAACTCGCCGTGGGAATTTCTTGTATGAAGAAATGTATTTGTCACTCTGACAATCCAAAAACCGAGAACAGTAGAAATACTTATGAAATGTTATTGTGTTTCAAGTATAAAGCCAATCTAGCGCGAGAAAACTAAACTGCAACCAGTAACGATAATTAGTTTGTGGTTTCATGTCGCTTCTGATTGGTTGCTGCGCAATGGGAAATATCAAAATCAAATCAACGTGTTAATGTTTTTTTTTTTTTTTTGATCCGCACGTGCTACGGCGGATCTTTGATCACTAGTTTTTTGCGATCCATCGCAAAGGTAAATTCGAACTCTCAATTTCGGTAAGTGTGTCAAACAGTTCCCATCTCTTTGCAACTAATACCCTTTCATGATTCTTTTCTAGAACGAGACGAAATAACCTGCAATAAACAAAATAATTAAACATCGCCTTTTAAGTTTTGACCTTTTGGCTGTTAAAATGCAAAGCACTTTTTCTGTCGTGCAAATAACGGATGCGTGACTTCTCAAGTAAGTGTGCGTCGAATCCCAAAGCGCGTAAGAATCCACCCAATCAGAAAGGGATACAGAAATCCCTGTAAACTCTGAACAAGCTTTTCGGAGCTATTGCGCTGACTGACTAGACCGGTGGTTCAGTCTGTCTATGACGCAGGCTATTAGCGCAGGACCCGTACACCAACCGACCTATTTTGCTACTCATACGGAAGTCTTCTTGCAATGATTATTATGGGTTCAATAGAGTGTTTTCACGCGGCGTCACGGCGGCCATGTTGGTGTCCCTAAACAAAAGAACGGCGGCGATGTTGGTCTCCCCAAGTGATCCTCTGGAAATTACGCTCTTTTAACGCGCAAATGCTTTCTTTTGTTTCCTTGGAAAAGGATGGTTACTGATCACGTGAGTGAAAACACTCTATAACACTCGCATTGATGCATGTTTAATTTAACGAAATACCATCTTTGTTCGATGTCACCGGACATCTCACCAGACTTGTGTTTCTCGAATTTAAGTCCAACCACTCATATTAAATAGCGCTGATAAACAGTATCTAAGTATAAAATTTTAAACAGTTAGCTTGAAATAATTGCGTGGGCATGTCTTTCAAGGTTAGGATAAGAACTTGTAATAACCATTCTGAGACGACCCCCGTATGAATATCAAATATAGGTCGGTGTACGGGTCCCGTACAAAAGGTCACTGCTTTTATAAAAATCTTCTTGCTTGTAAAAAATGGTTAAATAAATTAAATTTGGTCAAGAACGTAAAAATAAAAGTACATGAGCTTAAAGAAATATTGTTGGCTTCCCAAATTAACTTTTCCAGCCAAAAATCTTATTGAAACAAACAACATATTTGCTATTAGAGGCAACAACCCTCCTATTTCATTCTGTGCGCATGCGTACAAACAAGCAACACACTCCATGTCAAAAACCACACGCAACTAAATAAAATTCTTGCCGGAATTTCAGGAACAAACCCTTTCCTGAAGAACCTTTCCCTTGAGTAATAAAGTGTAAAATGGACAACAACCCTTCTTTCAAGCAATTCTTGACTAACGAGAATTAGTCAAATTTCCGTTTGTTGTTGTTGTTGCTGTTTTTTTTTACCTGAAGACTGTGTAGAGTTGAGCACAGATAAATGAAATCATAAATAGCCAGACTTTTAGTAAACACGTATCTAGTTCCACCAAAGAGTTTCGATTCCTTCTCTGAGTTTGTCAAACCCATATCCCACCAGAAAGAGTTAACAGAGAATTTGCCATTTGGTTCCAGTGTCGTGCACTGCACATAACATTATAGTTAGTAAAATATTAGAAAAACAGCTCACTTTGATATCCGACGGCAAAAAATGCAATTAATGTCGAATTTTATTGCTTGTCGCATAATCCTTTTTCACCGCTTGTGTTGTTTATCCAATTGAAGTTCCATCCTTGAGCTCCATAAAGGTAAATTTTTGTTTAAGGATCCAATAAAACACCATTCGCATTTTCCAACGGATAAAATCTACCTGAATCTACGCATTTCTATAACCCTATTAAACCTACAGGACTGTAGCAAAGATACGCGCAGAAGACTCTACGAACACAGAGAATACTTAGCAGGGGAGTGCCAGAAAAGACCCAACTGCGCAGCTTATCTGTCTTCCGACGAAGAAAGAAACGGAAAAATTCAACACAGATTTCGACTGTATTGCCATACATAACAACCTTAGTAATCAGACTTTACCTTAAATAGCGTTTTTTACAGTTCTGAGCTTGATGACCAGGCCTTAAAATGGCACCTAGGCTGAAGTTGACCTCGTTATTATTCAAACGTCCCTGCTTTTCTTGTGTTAATGATGTTGTTCTCATTCTAACTAGTAGGGATTTACATAAGAAAAGCAGTGAAGCTTTTATCAAAATGAGGTCAACTCAAGCCTCACTTTCATACAAAGGTCAGGTAACTATGCAAACAACTGGAAATGGTCGACTTCGTTTCCAGGATCCTCTCTCTTCGTTGCTGAAGGAAGTACCCTGGTTGTGGCTGGTCACGTGTCTGCTACATTTTGCAGATTCCAGAAAACAAAAAACTGAAGGGAGGGAAACGATTATTAAATCTTTGTCTCCACTGAACTCATTTACTGAGCCCGGAAGGAAGTCAAAATTAAACATCACTTGGCGCGAGAATGTCTATTTATCTAAAACAAGCTAAAAAAGGGACATTTCTGGGGACTGAGTGGAACGAAAAAGCCTGAAATTGAATATTTCTGTGTCACTAGAGCGACAGCTGGGTTGCAGTAGGTGTTAGAGAGGGATTATGTGTAGTGACTGGTGTATTTAATCTAGGTAGAGCATGTCATTGGTAATTCTAGGTCGACACTGCTTATACGCAATTTTCGAAATCACCCCTAGTATGTCTTTTCCTATTTTCTGAATTCTGACGTTGTGAGAATAGTTTAGTCAACAGTTGCTAAGGTTAATGACGGTTTTCGGTTGTCATGGAGCGCAGAGATCTTTAAGGTCCGTCTTCAATCGAGCTAACAGTGATTCCGCTGGCACATATCTGAGAGAGGTTTAGAAGCTGATATTCGACGAGTCACTTGGATTCAAGATGAAGGTAATCGGGGACCAGTTTCGATTTAATATGGAGCTATCTGACACGATACAATAAGCCAAGACCCCTCGCTTGGTAAAGTTTTTCTTTTAGGTCAACGAAACCCTGGAGAAAGCAAACCTGATGTCCTTATGTCTTCCAAGTCTCATACCAGTCAACGACTAGCCGGCTGTCCAAGTCTAGTCGAAGGTGTAGTGATATCCAATTTTGCTTTTAGTATTTTTTAAACTGTTTTACTAATGATTATTTAATTTCGGAGGCTATATTGAAGAACCATTCCAGTAAGCTTTTGTTAACGGCAATTTGTCAAAATTTTATGATGAATGGGTTAAGATAAGTGCCACGGGATTGATCTTTAGTGTCATTTCTGTGTTTTAACGTTGTTTTTGAATATTTAACATAGCGATGTATTGAACCGCTTTTTTGTCCACCTGAGATTATTAATCCCCTTTTCAGTTTCTGTGCAAATCTCTGGAAGAAAAAAAATATGCTTGATTTGAGGCACGTTAACTTTTGTGTTTTAAGCAGATATATATTACTGATGTGAAGATATTTCCACAGCCCTGAAGACCGTTTCTAAGGTTTTTTATTTGTCAGTTTTGTGACTTCAAGTCTGATTATATCCTGCGTTTTGGGGGACCAAAAAGTTCAAATATTTTCAGTGTGCAATTTTGCTTTTCGGCTTCCCCTCCGCTCTGTATTTGTTTTTTAAAGTTACTCAAGCCTTTATTGACTTAGTCGAGAAGAAAAGGTATTTCCGTTGTCTTCCTTTCTCGATCACGGCTTTGGAGTGGGATCAGAACTAACCGGAAATAACGAAGGCAAGATCAGTAGTTTGTCAGTTAACACTAACTTGCTTTAGCGTTGTTTTGTTGTTAATGAGGTAAAGTCCCAATGGGAACCAGGGCAAGTTATCACTTGGTTGGGTATTGTTCTCTATACTTATGAAGGTTCAGAGTGTATGTCTGTTACTGAGCGCAGAATCGCTAAGGTCAAAAGCCACACTGATACTATTTTAGGCTGGACTGGACTGTATGGCTGTCTATGCCAGGTTTTTCTGGCCTCTGTGGTAGGCCAGCGTGGTTTACAGACAACACAAACGTTGTGAGTACTGTTCATTACGGCAGCTAATTAAGGGCCTGAACCGCAGCTTCTTTCTCGTCTGCTTCGGATTTATTTTTTCTCTTTAGATTAAGTGGATTCTCAGGGAATGTAATCTTACCGCTGTTCACTTGAGTAGGTTTTTCGACTTCGACGATTATACGTTTAATGATGAAGTATTCACGATGTTATAGATCAAGATTGGGGCCTCCGATCACCAAGTTGCGAGGTTTTCTTGCAGCTATTATGCTAAATTATAGCCCGCTTTAATTCTAGTTTTTACCATCCCAGGACCGAGGCGGTTGGCTCATTTACTCGAGATTGTTACTAGAACTATATCGGGCTACACTTAGGGGCACCCAACGTCAATTTTCCGAAAATATCTGTTCGGAAGACGATTTGACATCTACAATTTTCGGAACATCTGTTGTAAAATTTCTTGCTTGCCTGCCTGTCCTAGGATTTTCGCACATCAAAAAAATGGTACAATTGCCCATTTTAAGGACGGTGCCTACTAATTAAAGATATTTTTGCCCCGGTGTGTGATTATGCAGGAAGTGTAGATCTTAACAAGTGTTATTGAAATCCAAAAAGAAATTGGGGGTAACCACGCATTTTTCAAAGATAATTCATGAATAATATTTGTAAAAAGCTTTAAAATATAAAGCAATGTATAGCGTTCTTTCAAGCCAAGCTACCTTGCTCGGCTCGTCTCTGGACTCCCTCAAGCTTGTCAATGTTCTTACGTGAATACGGGGACCATACCACAGAGCAGTATTCAAGGTTAGACCTTACTAAAGAACAGTAGAGGGTTCTTAGGGCTTTCAAATCATTTAGTACTTTACAAGTTTCGGTAGTTCCTTCAGTTACGAAACTGGTATTAATGGAAGCCGACGGTGCGCCTTTCACTCGCTCCCTCTGTCAGTGCTCGATTCACGGATATTTAAAGTCTTAGCTAAACAGATCAGAGGAAAGTGGAAACAGACGTTGAGGTCACCGAGGATGGAACTTTTGACCCCTTGCTCCGAAAGCCGTGCACTAGCCAACTGAGCTACACCTGCAAATGTGGTTTTTGAGGAGGGGGAAAATCGGAGTACCCAGGGAAAAGCCTCTCGGAGCAGAGTAGAAAAACAACAAACTCAATCCTGATTTAAATTTACAATCTCTAACAAACTTCACCTAACAAACATGTGAGGTCATGTGTAAATAATCTTTATGGTCTTTCCAACTTCAAAATAGTTTTTCAAAGCACTCTCAAAATCAGGTGAAAATTTCAATTTTTCCCCTACATAGATAAATTGTTTCTTTATTGGGAAATGGAAACGCCGCTGGATTACGCTACAGAAAAAACAGAACATTTCACAGCAGTAACAGCAAATTACGCTACAAGAAAACAGAACATTTCAAAGCAGTAACAACAAATTGTCACGAATCTTCATTAATCATTGAAAAACCATGTTTTCTCAACCAACCACAGAATAAAATGGGATCATATGTGTTGCTGTTTCGCTCTGAGCCTAATATACAAATTGTTGGTGTTTAAGGTGACTGAACACAGTTTTTAAGCAGTATACTTAAATTTGTGCCATATGTATCAGTGCTTTTTTTGCCTGGAAGTTCAAACCTGATCACTGATAAGTGCTATCACGATGGTTTATACTTTAGACAGCATTTTGCTGGGTTCAAAAGCACCTGAGGGCGACCACTTCTTCGGTTTCCGCATATGTGGTGGTGGATGTGGATTTTTCTTTGGCATGACTCCGGCGTACTCCAGCCGCGCGTCAGGTTGCTTACCAAAGATCTTCTTGTTCGGATATAAGGCTTGTTCAAACTTTTTTTTTCTGAGTGGTGTTTTAAAAATATTTTATTCCTTTTAAACACTACGCTTCATACATAGAGAATATGCTTAAGATGCACAAGAATTTACAAAGAGGTAGCTACTGAATAACACGAAACGTATACAAACGCCAGCCTACAGACGTAAAGAAGAAAAACCCACGTGCGGTAATAATCATGTAGTGATTTACTTGCAGTCATGATCTCTTTAAGAATTTCAACTTTTTGCCTAGATACGAAAAAGTAAGCTTTGGAAATTCAGTTCATCCCCGCGGAGGCATGCGCAGAAATGCAATATTTGGCGGTTAGTGAACAGTAGTTTAGTAATTCCCCAAGCCTTTGGCCTGCCATGCCAGCCGTAAAGTATTTGGCTTGTGGGTAAATTAGTTTTCGCTTGTTCCGTTGTGCCACCAATTTTGGAACAAACACCAAAACCAGCCGTAATAACGCAACTTGTTACAACGTAGTGTAGCGTCTGTTCCTCGGAGTTTCGAATTCAGTAACTCACATGTAGCGTTTTTCTACGAGACCATCAGGAGACTTCTTAATTCTTAATTGTCGTTTTCCCATTTTTAAATCATTCACGTATCATTAATAGTTCTTTTTTGTGAACATATAAGTTAGTTTTTAAAATTTATAAATAATTTCGATATACAGCTTAAAATTGAAAATATTACTCATTTTTTGATAGTTGAAATAAAGAGTCATTATGGATGAAGGGAAGCCCCGGGTGGGCAGTATATTAGGGATCACTTTGTTATTTAAACATTGTTTTCACTTCTGTTGTGACTAAAAAAAGGTATGAGATAAACGTTTTGAATGTTACTTCTTGTAAATCCTTGGCAGAGTATCTTAGCTTGGTTCCAGCCGCTGCGGTAGGAGGAACAAACACGCTCACAAAAACAGAGGAGTGTATCTGGTGGACAGAATGAAGACAGCGTTATTGCGATCAAAAGTCCAAGTAGGGTTGTTTAGGTTTGAATTTCTTTCCATTTCTTTTGGGATTGCAGAAGGAAAGAAACATTAAAATAGAATTTAAATGTGAAATCATGCAATTCTAAAATATCGCCTTGCTGATTTTATAAATTGTTTACTTCAGTAATTCCGGCATCAAACAAACTTTTATAAAACACGAATTTTGGTCCACAAGAATATTGCGGTTATTCCATAATATTTCCTTTTTTTTGTCGCGCTTTGATACCGTAGCCTGATGCTTTTTTTAACTTGCACCAATACTCCGAAATCATTTAATGTGGGAGGATTATCATGGTCGAGCCTCTTCATTTCGCAGTTACATTTTGTTAAGAAAGAGAGATTACCACGTTTATGCAAGAGTTATTTTCCAGGAAGCCTGTGAATCATCTATAATTTTCTTAACCCAAGCTATCTTCCCATGATTTTGAAATCGCACATTTTAAGGCCACCATATTTCCTTTTACCAATTAAGGCGTTTCTTTTTACATTAGTGAGTATCCCTGCCCAAACGGAATCAAAAATTAGCCTGTTTATTTCTTGGATGTAGCGGTCCAGGAAAGGCAATACAGAGGCACAGTAAATGATCTTGAACGGCCCTTATGTTTCTATGGATACCAATCGTCACTGGCTTGTTCCCGAGCTTCGCGGGCTCCGCGGGTACATAGATTAGGGTGAGCGACTACCGACTACCCGAGAAGAGACAGCCTAATCTTAAGTGCGCACGCATAAAATAAAAATCAAAGAATCAACAATTTGAGGGCTTAGACATATTGTTAGCGTTTCCTTTCGAATGAAAAGGTTTTTCAGGCGAAAATTCTCACAGCAGTCAATGGAAACTCTCGATTCAAAAACAGCCTTTTATTTAAACTACATATTACTGCTCCGTTAAGATTGTCAGTCCATTTTCTGAATGTGAAAACGCAACTGTACTTAATAAAAAATAGTTTGAACCCATCAAAAAGTTGCTCCGATCTTTTACAAACCTAATCTGGGATAAGCTGGTCTTTTAAAATTAACTCAAATATGCCGACAACGAAAATAATTCTTTTTTGGCCGTGGTCTTATGCATATCTTTTCAAAATTAATATTTAGACCAAAAACCGTTGCAAACCCATGCACTAGTGTACAAACGATTTCAAACGTTTGCTCGTTAATTATTATTATCTTGGTCTTGCAAAGTCACATCGCAGACACATCTCACGCAACCGATTTCTCTCTTGTGCTGTTTTTGAAAATGCTCGCACACGACTCCCTAAAAAAATGTTCAGTGCTTTAA
>BLFP01001697.1:7500-28980 GCA_014634505.1 Montipora efflorescens | reverse complement strand
ACCCATATACAGCCTCCATTTTTGTTCGCTGCCGGCGAACGAGATTGAGCTGGCACTGGGAAAAAATGGAGATGGTAACCAAAAGAAGAAGACAAGATATTTGCAAGTTTTTAATGTGCAAAATATAAACAAATATTTCAGGGAATCGGAATAGATATCGAGTTAACTTAACAGTCAACTTGTCATGCTTCCAAAAATGGATGGGGAGCGGTTTTTAACGAAAGTACTACCCTAACCTGCAGTCAGGCGTACTTTTCTTTATTTAGAGAAGGTGTGAAAAGGTACGCCTGATACAATTTCTTATCGAGTTGTCTGTCAAGAGTGATCTTATCTTGGGTCATGCTTTAAATGTGAGCCAATCACACTTCACTGGAAATTACCTGCATATGGCGATTCAAGGGAAGAGACGAAAACAAAATAAAACTCTAGCTAAAATGTCTACGTAGTCAGACTTTATCCATACCATCAAAGCTACTAGTATTTCTGCAAATCCCGCTATCAATCTGGAAAAGGTCCAGGGGAGAAGCAGAAATAGTTTTTTGCCTCATTGCTCTGAGCAAATGATAAACCCAGATACTACGTATACAGCTATAGTACCTAGCAGAATTCAAGAATTTAATATTAAGAAAAGGATAGTGCTTACACAGGACTCCTCCAAAGCATTATCCGTAACAGGATACAAAATGGAATTTTTAGTCCAACCTGTGCAGTTTGTTAGCCCTGGGCCAGTAAGATTTTCTAATGAGGAGACATCATTAAATGTTGATTTTGAAATTTCTTGATAAGGGAATTATCAAAGAAAGCACATACGAATAGGGGGAATTTATCTCTAATATCTTCCTAAGACCAAAGAAAGATGGATATTACCGCATGATCTTAAACGTTAATTAAAAAGCATAAAATGAATTCAATCCATACTTGCACTCAATTAATGAGAGCCAGTCCACGGAGAACATCAAAAGTACCTAAAGTTTTGTTGGGGAAAAAAAGTTACCAATTCATACGCTTGACTGAGGGACTATCATCTGCTCCCCACCACTTTTTCAAAATGATGAAATCAGTTTCCTCCAAACTCAGAGAAATTGGGCACTTAACAAGTGGTTACCTTGACGACTCATATTTAGTGGGTTACACTTTCTGTAAATGTTAAAACAATGTTAGAGATACCCTTGATTTGGGCATCCTTACCCATGAAGAGAAGTCAGTATCAATACCAACACAGGTTGTCACCCCGTGGGCTTTGTTTTGAACTCCATGGACATGAGCGAATCCATAGATCAGGGTCTTCTAGAAAAGGCCATGATAAGGGAGGTAGCACAGCGCATTGCCTTGATGGTCCCTCCCTTCTAAGAGTTGACTATGGGAATCCCTACTAAGAGTACCTATGGCGAATTCTACAAACCCTTGCAGCTCTCGGAGTAAACAACGTCAGTTTTTTTCCCGGTGGATATCAAAGAGGAGTATTGTAACAAGGAAAATTCACCACATTCTGCTCAGTGACGTCTCCACTCAGGGTTTGGGTCCAAGCTTAAGCAACAGTACCTCAGGGGATGAGGAGAAGAGGGGGAGGGGGAGGGTGAGGGGAAGATGGTCTGAAAAACAATGCGAATGCCACATAAACTTGAAGTCAAAGCAGTTTTTTTGGGTTTGCACACCCTGTGCAGGGAAAGGAAACAGACAGATTTCAAAGTGCTTTCTGACAACACGACCGACCACTGCTGCCTGCATACGCAATAATGGGGCTTCCCACTGCATACCATGTAACAACATGGCAAGAGAAACATGGGAATTGTGCCTGCTGAGAGGTATTTTGGAGGGACAATACTGCCGCTGAGAGGGTATCTTGGGTCTTTGATGATGCTACAGAATAAAAGGTACATGTAGATGTTCATATTTTTAACAGACTGTATATTTCACAAGTTCTAAAACAAGGCCATTAATAATTCAAAGAGAGCGAAAGTTTTGACATGCTATTTCGTGTACTACAACCCACGTTATGGTATACTGACAGTTTTTCATACTTTCCCATTTGTTACTGTTCACCATTGTTACAGGGGCATTTTCATGAGTTTTGCCCAAGCTTTAAGCAAATGAAATCAAGTTCGCTTTGTTTCTCTTTTTTCTGATACTTAACTCGGGTGCTAGCTAAGGTGCCCATGACTTTAAAATTTCATGGAATCTCAGTGATAATTGCTGGAATTGTCATGAAAACTTAAACGAGACTTACCTAGAACTTGAAGTTTAATTGCATTTCTTTCAGTCATCTACAGAGCAGAGATTACACGCCCACTCAGGGGTTTTTTATCAACTCATTCCACACCTCTATGTAATGTTTACTGTTTTTGGGCCTCATGTGGCCACTCTGTTTTAAAAATAACTGGTTGCGCGAAAGCGTAGTGTTCTCGTGTTATCTCTGCTCTATAGATGACAGATAGAACATCAGTCAAACTTCAGTTTCTGGGTAAGTCTCTATTTTTCAATTTGAAAGCAAAAATGAAAGACAGTAGACGATAGTTTTAAAGGCAATGCGGGAAACTCTAAAACAAAAGCAAGCAATAATAATCTGAAGTAAAGAATACTCCAACTAAGGTAAACTTCTCTCACACAGTTTATAGACAAAACATATATATTCTACAGCATTGATCATGAAAATTTTGTTGAACGTATCATAAACTAAATGGTGGAGTTTTTTTCTTGTGTTATTCAAAATCAATATACTTTTATGTTGTTCTGAAGGTTCTCAAATTGAATGGCTGTTTGAAAGCTTTAAGACTATTACTCAAAACGGATAATTACGAATTCCTTAGATATCTTGTCATTTCTAATACTTGAAAAGTAAGAGCTGTTTGTGTCAGTAACGATTCTACCTCACAAATATTGGGACCCCACCCAAGGTCAATTAAGAGGTTGCGTTGCACCGAAAAAAACAAGAAATAAAGATGTAGTGGAATGGCATAATAGCTCAAAAGGCCAAGCTGCAAATGCAATTCAACTGTAGACCTGAAAGGGATTATCAACTAGTTGTCAAATTTAATTTAGAACAGCTGTTTTTAAACAGCTGTTCTAAATTAAGTGACTTAAAAGTGATTTAAAAGTGATTTAACTGACTTAAAAGTCACTTATAACTAACTGAATAAAATATTTGTGGGGTTACCAGGCTCGTAGCGATATAATTGTTTGAAAGATATTATTTGGGGCACTATGCAAACTCGATTTGCATTTGTAATTAATACCCTGGGGTACATGCAAATGAGACTATAAATAGGTCACACGTGCTCCACCCCATCACTCTACTCGAGGATGCAAAAGGGAAGCATTTTTTCAGATCAACCCGACTTACTCGATGGCCGTCGTGGATCATGTTCCTCGCAATGTAGCGGTGGAGGCTATAGCCGAACAACTAAACCCTCCAGCGGAGGCGGCAGTTCAACCAGCAGCTCAGATACAATCGGCGGCTGGATTTCAACGAGCTGTACTGGCGAATGACGTACAGTATCGTACGAGTTGTTAGTTTTCCCTGGTTCATAATGTCACGCTGGTTGGACTCTTCAGGTCCTTGGTTTGTTGGTCAATTTAATTTGTGCTGCTAATGCCTGTGAGGTTTGCCTGTGGGGTGAGGTTTTAGTTCTTTTTAGTGCCTGTGGGGCTCGTCGGCGTGGCGAATTTGTGTGCTTATATTCTCTGCGTGGTTTGCTTGTGGGGCTGGCCTGTGTGGCGGAATTTTAACTCATTTGCCTGTGGGTCTTGCCTATGGGACAAGTTTGTACTGGTTTTGCCTGTGAGGTCTGCCTAACTGGCGAAATTCTTTGTTCTGTTGATGCCGGCGTGCTTTGCTTGTGGGGCTTGCCTGTGTGGCGAATTTCCTTTCGCTTTGTTAACGCCTGCGAGGCGCTTATTTGCGTGTTTGATTGTTTTGTATTGTTTTATTCCAGTGTGGCTCGCCGAGGTGGCGGAGCTTTATTTTAACCATTTATGCCTATGTGGTTTGCCTGTGTGGCTGTTATTTATCTTATATAGGAGCCCATCTAGAGCGTGCAACTTCCATACAGCGTCTGTGAAACGGCGTTTTCACAAGTAGGTTTATTTTTAGACTAGCCTTTCCCGCGAATTAGGTCAAAAAACAAAGGCTGTTCCAATTCGGTGACCCTACGACGTCAGCTTCATTTCTTGCAATTGGTCATCGGGCTCCTGTGGGAGTCTCATTCGCGGGAAATTCAATCTAAAAATAAATTGGTCTGTGAGAACGCCGTTACACGAACACAGTAGAGTTGTAGGCTCCGGGTCATGGGTTCCTGTCTTATAATAACGTCTCAGGTTTGCCTGCGTGGCGAATGCGGAAGTCTTCTGATAATGCAGCGGAATTGTACTGATCATACGGGTTAGGTTTGTGAAGTGAGTTCTCTTTGCGTTAATGTGCATTAATAATGGTTATGGGGTTTTGCCTTTCGTAAGGTTTTTTTTTTGGATTTAAAGTCCCATAAGGGTTTTTCTGTGGTTTTTGAAATGTTCCTTGGATTAAAAATAAGACACAGACTGCAGTGATAAACATATTGAACTTGTTCATTTTGATTATCACTTGACGTGTCGTATGTGCTCTACACACACATTCAAAAGTAACCGTTGAAATTTGAAACAGCTATTTATATCTAACAAAGAGGATGAGGGGACTAGAACCTAGATTAAGCAAATACTTAACAGTAAAATATATAATAATAATAAAAACAGAAAAGATTAATAAAGCATCAGCTTTTCACTTCCAACGTTGACGTTGAAAGCTGGCTCAAGTTCTTGAATAAATAAGGTCTCTTTTATTTTACAATGATAGTCTGTTTTGCCCTTCACTAAAACTTGAGCCAGCTTTCAAATCCCTATTTAAACCCTGCCCCCTTTTTTATTTGGATGGTGAGTCGCAAGCAGAGGACAATGGTCTCCAATGAGGGGTTTCCGGAGCAAGCAAATAACTGGGTAGAGTTCCAGAATCAGATTAGCCTGTGTACAGACCGCCCCTCCCCTCAAAAAAAAATCGGAGAGGAACGGTCTGTGATTTACCGTTGATAATCGTGTTCCATACCACGTGATTTTTCCTGGAATGTGTGGAAAATGATTTGATTGGTTATTACCCATCGATCATTACATCACTGAAACAACGAGTTTTGATTGGCTTTTATTTTTATTTCTCCACATCAACACCGTGAGCACCGCCGTTCGTGGTTCGTTCGTGTGTACTTTGAGCACGGTACAAAATACGAGTAAAAATCTTTTTGATTGTCAAGGAGGTTTTTCTTTTAAAGTACGAGCGGAATTGTTATCTATGGAGTTTAAAGTGGAAATCGATTCGACGTACATTTGTAGGAATTGTCATCGCAAAAGAAACGAAAGCGCTCTTCACGAGGTGAATATAGCACTATTCAAAAGATTGTCCACTCGAAAACGTCTCCCGCTATTCCTTACCAGTCAATGCAATCCCAACCAGCCTCGCCATTCTCAAGTACAATCTACAAAGCGTGATGCCATGGAAGATTTGAGAATGTACACACCGAGGAAAGTACCTGGTTGGAAGACTTGCAAATACATCCTTTCCTTTAAAGAGTGCTTCTGTGCTATAAAGCCAAGGTATGTTAAAACTATCGGAGACGCTCTTCGATGCACGTTTGAAATCTACCTCATTGACCACCATTTTGAGAATTTAGCTCCAAACGAAATATGAGCCACGCAAATTTTGGTCAGCGTAGATTACTAAATAATGCATGCAAAATTATTCCGGAACACGATTACTAACGGTAAATCACAGACCGTTCCTCTCCGATTTTTTTTTGAGGGGAGGGGCGGTCTGTACACAGGCTAGAATCAGATTAAAGGAATCAAATGGAGATCAGTGTGGGAGTGACGGAGGCTTTTGATTGGAGGGATGTCCTCTCGTCGGGCCTTTCTCTTGAATTAAAAGCTTTGAAATTGACAGAGATCCCAATCGCTCCTTCGTTGGTGGCTTACACCAGAACGTTAAGGCTTAGGATACCTCCCTTAGTGGAACGTATTGGCATGTGGATTCGAAATGGAATCCACATTCTCGAATTTGCTCGTCCGTTTTCGGGCGTCTATGAGCGAGTAAAATATTCTTCAGATTTGCCGCCACCGAAACAGTTTCCAAACCATGCGTCGTGCAGACGTTTCTCAGAAAATTATTATTCGTGTTTTTCTTAAATTTGTTAAAGGTTATATTAGGTTATATTACTTATTACATTAAACAGGGATTGGGAAGAGTAGATCATTACGGAATTGAGGGAAATAGACATTTGATGATGTCAGATAGATGAGAATGGAGGTTGTCTTGGGGAGGCCAGAGCGATTCTCCATATCTTATTACCATATCGTTATATCATTAATAACAATACCCAGGGTAGAATATTACACTATACTTACAGCCGTCGTAGATTTGTGAGCCCTGAGAAAACATTTTCTGGCAGTTGAGTTATTTCATTTTTATAAAGCAATCTAGAAAAGAACGCATGGAAAGCAATTTACAAGAAAATTCCTTGAAAGTTGCGTTAGAGTAGTAATAGTTTATCTTAACCCATTGACCCTTGGGCCAGAGGGGGTTTCTTAGGGCGTTTGAGGTGTCAATGGGTTTAATTGCCAACGAGTCAGCCGAATGAAGACGCGAGGCAGCTTATTAGAGCCGAAGCGCGAGAGTGTTTTGTATGCGGAAAAAGTATCGAGCCTTCACGAGAAAATGTAATAATAGGACAGGTAAGGAAACAAAGGGCCGCTTATCATGTGACGTCGAAAAACAATGAAAGCGCGTGTTTTAATGTGCTGTCATCAGACAAACTGGCATGACACAACTTAGTTATCTGACTATTGTGTTGGGTACACTTGTTTTGAGTATTCTTTAACATTTATCTTCGAACTGAACCAGCGCACGTGTTCTTATCGGCCGCTGTTGTCAATTGCGGTCCGCGTGCCGTCGTCGATTTTTTTGTTTGTTTTGTGACCGTCTTGTTGTGAACAACTTAATTTAATTTTCAAAGGAAATGATGATGTATCTAAAGTACACAATTAAACGATCAGTTTGACATATAATTCATAGCTGTACCTTGCAAAATAAAAGTTCTACAAGTCAAACAACTTCCATGTGTCACGCAAGAGAGTTTGATTTCCCATGACATATTTCATACCCGCAGCCTTTCAAAAATTACAGCAGTACTTTCAATATTATTGCAAAACACCTTAACCTTTACATTGTTTTTCGAGATACAAACTCTTGATACAAAGTGTGCGAGGGTTTTACTATTGGGTTCCAAAAGGGCACTTTGATACAAATCTGCAAATTACGGTATTATATCAACTGTATCGTTGGCACTTATCGATAGCTACGTCTAGTACTACTTTTTAGTTAAAGTATACTTAGCGGCTAATTAAAGGAGAACGGTGATGTTCATCCCAATTTATATTTCGTGCTATGCATAAAGAAATTACATCCTTTAAATGAGTGTAAATGAGTGGATTAGTGGTGTAGAAAAGCGGAAAATACGTGAAATGATATATTGTCTACAACATACGTAGGATCAGAAAATATTTGTCTCATCGATCTGCCATATCCCTAATCCACGCGTTTATTACTGGGTTGCCAAACCCAGTCGGAATCTGGGTTTCATTTCGTGGGTTTTTTTTATTTTTACTAGTAAACTGCACTACTGCAACATTCTTTTATATGGCCTTCCTGCAATTCATATTAATAAACTTCAAAGAGTTCAAAATGCTGCTGCGAGACTTGTAACTAACACTCCTCGCATGTACCATATCACTCCCATTTTAGAAGATCTTCACTGGTTGCCTATCAAATACAGAATTGAATTCAAAATTGTGCTGTTAACATTCAAGTGCCTCTATGGACTTGCACCACAATATCTGGTTGATGTCGCTCCCCAGTCAAGATATAATCTTAGGTCCAGGAATGCAACTCTGTTGGTGCCAGCCAAGGCACGGTGCCTACCCACACTTGGTGACCGAGCCTTTCAGTCGCCTGCTCCGAAACTGTGGAACAGTCTTCCGGCGGAGATCAGAAACATTCAGACCCTCACATCTTTTAAACAAGCTATCAAAACATAGTTTTTTAAAACAGCTTTTAATTAACTTATTTATACATATTATTGTCTGTTATGCGCATACGAAAATATTTGTATTGTATATGCGCAATGAAGTGGCGAGGGCCGGGGAAACGATTAACAGACGACTTCTTAAAAACCAGCGATTGTATTTAATGCAAAGGGTTGATAAATACCTAAAGAGAGAGTAAGTAAGAACAGAGTAAGTGAATTGTTACAACGAATCCGGCTAGTTAAACTTATAACGAGGACGGAAAAAACACTTACCAATTGCTGGATTAGGATGGAGAGCGAGTGAGACAATGAAAACGATTTTGATATATATACGAGATTAGTGACATGAATTTACATATGCTGGGAAAACTACTGCGTGCAATTACAACACTAAACACAAGGCTAACACATGAAACAGAGACCTAGAACATTTGATTGTTCAACCGCTGCGACCTCTAACCTTGTGCTCTAGTATTTTTTAATCCACAGATTCCTAACAGGAGACCCAAGACGACGATGCCAAGCTTGAAGAAACTCACCAAGGAGCTACGCCAGGAAATCGTAAGTTATCTTTTTCCTTTTCCCACACTTAGCAGCAACTTAGCTTTCCGTTTAGCCACTCTCACTTTCGCCAAAACTAGGTTTTGTAGTCACATCAATTTCATCGGCCGTTGCCTCAATTCTAAAGTCATTCCTAAAGGTTTTCGCTCAAACTTTCATGCGTCTACATTCTCTCACTCGAATCAATATCTTCACCAAATTCGATGCGAGCAAAATTCTTTTCCACGTAATATTATGAGGATCACAATTAGAGCCATGTGCCAAAAACGAAACGCACTTGACATACAAATTCTTCAGTGCCGCTCCGAACTTTCCAAAATCTGTCCAGCAGTTTTATAACAATCGATTCGCGCTAAAATCCGAGAACTTAATTCTGGATTGTTTCACCATTTACACCAAACCAAGACTCTAAAACTTCAACAATTAATAGGTCCGCAAATTACCGACGACACTACATTGCATAGCCATAATACCGTAGTTACTATTCCAGAAAATCTTCCGGTTACTGACTCAGAAAAATCTGTTCTCAGTAAGGGCCTACATTTTGTCTCTATTGCCAAACGCACCAACGAATTTTCTATTAAGCAAGACGTTGAAAAATTCCTTCGCCGCGTTCAGTAAAAAGCCTTTTTTCATGACAAAGAGAACGATTCGGACACTTCTAACAAAGATATTTTTGAAACACTTCAAGTTCGCAAATCGAAATGGACTCCCCCAGAGGGACAATTTGGCTCTTTAGATTTTTTCACCAAAAAATGCCGTCACGACATTCACAAACTTAATTTCAATCGTAACACCAAATTTTCCAACCTTTCATCGGAAGAGTGGGCGAGGCTTAAAAATCTCAGTAAACGCAATGACATAGTTGTCAAATCGGCCGACAAAGGCGGCGGGGTAGTTGTTTGGCGATCCGACCTTTACCAAAAAGAGGCTTTGCGGCAACTTTCGGATACTTCGTTTTATGCCAAAATCCAGAAAGATTTCACCTCCAAAAATCAAAAACTTGCCAAAGACACCATTCAGAATCTCATAGTTAATCAAGAATTACCGGACACTGCCACTAATCTCATCATCAACACCCCTAGAACTTCGTGCATTTACTTCTTGCCTAAAATTCCCAAACCTAACAACCCAGGTCGCCCTCTCGTTTCTGCCTGTAGTTGCCCCACCGAACTCATTTCTAGCTACTTAGACAGGATTATGACGCCTATCGTCAAATCTTTGCCATCATACATTAAAGACAGTACACACGCACTAAAAAATTTCCGCGATTTCAATTTCTCCGGCCAAGACAAACTTATTTTCACCATGGACATTACATCTCTGTACACAGTCATTCCCAATAGCGAAGGTCTTCAAGCACTTAAACACTTTTTCGATCAACGCACTGTCAAAGAACCAAGCTCGGAAACGCTCCTCCGCCTTGCCGAACCAGTTTTAACGCTTAAGACGAGATTTTTTTAAACTTCGAGCATTGCGTGGCCAAAAAGACCATAATAATCTTTTGCCGCCGGTCAAGTTTAGTTGGAAGCACGTGTGTTTCGCGCCAGGAAATACTTTGGTCGAGTCGTACTTTGGTGGCCGCTATAATCATTTCGATGCAAAAAAAGTGCTGTTCCCTTTGCTCTTCTAACCTTTGTCGGAGGGATATGAAGCATTTTGTAGTAGAAAAAACCCTAGGATGCAAATGGAAGGTTCGTTTCAGTAGACTTCCCATGAGATGCGAACAACGCCGGCCGTTTGTCAGAGAAGTTATGGCTGATTCTGACGGTTTACTTTCGATACTAAATTGCCAAATCAATTCATTAAAGGTATGTTATTGTTTTACTTCTATACCCTAAGTTATGTCAATGACAAGTGATGCTTTAAAACTCTTAAATCTCTTTGAAAGACTGCTTTAAAGCACAATTAGCATAATGGTCGAGCGGTAAACCGGTCGACCTGAACTTGCGTTCTCCCATTCATTGAGCGAAATTCTCCCTTGAGAAAATAAAGCTCAAACGAGATTATTTGTCAACTTTATGGAACTGCAAACATTTCAGAATAAACGTTTTGACTTCACCTGTTCTGTTAAAACCGTAATTTTGTTAGTTGTTTCGGTGTAAGGGGAATATACAGCCGTGAATTTTTATGCGTTTGGGAATTGAAAATAAAATATACCGTTATGCGAAACCCGTATACTTGTTTCTCGTGAGGTTACGCAGCAAAAATCTTGTTGTACCAAGGATTGCACGTCTTAATTGAAAGTTTCTAGATGTTCTACATTTGATTTGATCATTATTTGCTTTAAATGTATTTGAACCGGTTGTCTGATCTCGCCTCAAACTTGCAGGGTAGTGCATTTCTCAACCTTAAACATCGCCCTTTCAGCCAGAGATCTGCTTCCATTTTGGTAAGTACTGGATTACTGATCATACTGTTATTTTGAACATCACCTCTGGTGCTTTCACTTTGCACAGTAAAATTCTTTTGAAATCATGTACTTTTCCAATCATCCGCGATTCCTTTGTGGCAGAGATACTTGGTTAACGAATTCTTTATGGCAGCACTGTTTATCCGCTTTGTTGTAAGTTCATTGTAGAGTGTACCAGACATATGTCACTACAATACTGAACGTTAAAGTGCAAGCTTTTCAGTGCTACCTAAATAAATGTGGTTTTGTTTTAAACCAGTTGCGTAATTTTAGTTTGAAAATACAACACCTCGATTTGTTTACATAATTGGCATTCGAAACCACTTGCGTTCGAGCTTCCTTCACGTGCGAGCGTTCTTCAGCCAGAAGGTTGTACTTTTCATATTTGGACAACATTCTTTGCCTTGTACATTATTTTTAGAAATTTCATATCATTTCCAAGAATTTTGATTGCTCAAAAAAGTGAAGGTGATGCCAAAAAACATAAGCTAGACTGTTGGGGTGTAGAAAGAGCAAAGCTATTGAAATATCCTGTTAGATGGTGTTGGAACATGTACCACTTTAGCAAAAATATGTTCGTTCTGACTTTTCTTGTACCGGAAACAGTCATATATTATTTGTTAACTTTGTTTGTTTACCCTTCAACTTCTTTGCCTTGCTCATTAATCCTGGAGTCATGTCTGGTTTACGTTGGCTCCTCAGCATTTCACCTAAACGAGTTAGCAGCTTATGTACCAAGGATGAAATACTCTGCGCCAAGTTCTGTGCAAATGTTAGAGTCCTGCCTTCTCTGCCATTATTTTGAAATTTCCTGCAGATAAACCCTTAAAAAATGTACTAAAGCTTATAGGTCTAATCTCCAGTTGTTCACATTCCTGTTTACAATGTATATCTACCATAAAAGGCAGACTTGTTTTGCTTAATTGAACCACAAAACAGGTTGATTTCCTCCTCCTAATAATTCACTTATCCATGATTTTTGTTTTCCATCACAGGGGGCACTTTTATAAGATGAATACTCTTCACTGTCTGGATGATGGATAAATTCCAAGACAAAAGCAATGGTTTCTGGTGGAAGTTTATGACTACATTGGTGTCTTATTTTAGGAAGTGCTGCTCCTGGACCAAACATCTTACCATGAAGTCTAGCATTTGTTAATTCGTAGTCTGTGCATGATACTTCTTCTCCTTGACTGTCATTAAACCTTAACATTTGCTTAATTTCCTTATTTGTGTATTGCTGTGCCACACAGTTCAACAGTTCAACCCGTTTGCGACTTCCAGGCTTCTCTCTGGAGTAGCTGAGAGCTAAGCCCTCCATGATGTTAGCATTTGCATGTGGAACATTCACTTTTTCCTGAATAGAATTTGAAAGAAGTGAAGACAATGGTTTGCTCCTTTTACTTTTTGCTTCTAGTAAGAAACACCTCCTAGAGGGTGAGGTTCGCATGTTTACAATCATATTTCGAAAAGTTGCTAAAGCCAGTATTTGTGGAAAGTACTGATAGAGATGAAAAATATTGTGAAAGGAAACGGAAAGGAAAGGAGACGGAACGGAACGGAAAGGAAACGGAAAGGAAAAATGTCCTGACGTTGAATTAGTCAGTAATAATTGCTGACTCTGATCTGATTATTAAAATGCTAAAAAGTACTCTTGATAGCCTGGATTAGTTTTCTATTTTAGGGAAGAATGCATACAATACAAACTCACATATAAGAACCTTTTCAGCCTGGCAAAGAAAAAGAGGCTCCTTTACAAAAAAATCACCCTTGAGAAAACTTCTGTTATTGTGTATATGTTTTCTTTGATTGGCATTTCATTGGATTTTCTCTAGAAATACGTTTTCCATAAAGCTATAGTGCAATACTGTCTAAATATCTTATGAAATAAAATATAGAAATTTATTGTTGTTCCTTTGAGAAATAAGAACCTATTAAGAAACTACATTTGTACATGTAATAGGCCTGAATTATGAAAAATAAGCCTAAAATATTAGAACCTGCTCAGCCTGACCTCGAAAATTCTAGGTTCTTATATGTGGGATTTTACTGTATTTTGTAGGGTTAGTAACTTTTACCCTGTTATACAAGCATAACAGTATGCCATGTTTTCAGTTTCTTGGGCTTGGGAGATCCTTGAATTGTGTTCATCTTTTCATAATAAACTGAAAAACCAACTAATAAGGTAGAATATGTATGGTGAAATATTACTATGTGAGTTAAAAAAGGAAAGTTTTTTTGAAAATATGAATGTTTTACTGTATCCCATCGAATAACCCTAACCCTAACCCTAACAAAGATCAAACCCTCAATAACCTTTTTTTTTTAAACTTCGATATAAGCTAGACTTAACTCTAGTGAATTGGAAAGTGAAACATTTGTGGTAAATTTTATGATAAATTCAATTCAACAATCGAAATTGAAAGTTGACAATTGAAGCTGAGCGGTACACAATCTTGGTGTGTGTAATTTTAAAGGGGTGACTGAAAAGGAAACACTTAACACTGGGGGTTTCACGAACCGTTTTACCGAAGAGGTGTGCGGGTGATAAGCTGAAAATCAACGCTAAAGGGAACCTACCCGCGAATACTCAATACCTTAAAAAAAAAAGACAAAATAATTACCTTTTGCAAGTTCTAGCGATAGAGTACACCGAGCTGTAACGACAACAGCAGTCCGATAACGATCTGTAAGAAACCTTACTGAACTGTAACGCAAGTGACAGAAGCTGCTTCCACATCGACTTGACTACCTCGAATATCTGATCACCGATCACAGACAAGGCAATGACAAAAGAACTGTTCACACTATTTTAATAGAAGTATAATAAGAATTCATCGTAGATTTACAATCTCAACATAGTCCAAAAGCTAGTCTTGACACACTAATTCTAGACTGGATCTCTGAGCAGAGTCGGAGAACTCGAAATCGAAATCTTACGGCAGACAGATCTTTTCGAACGATTTGCATACAGGTTATTAAACCTTGCAAGAAGGTTAAACTAAATAAATGAATTCACCGCTTTAAAACGTTTTTCAAAGCTTTACAGATCTTTCCGAAGTGACTGAATGAAATACCTAGGTAAAATGGTTGGTTAATCGCTTGCACTCAACAAAACTTTTATCTGCTCTTCCACCACGGCACAATGGCCGACGGTACAAGTCCTGATCTTAAAGTAAGATGCGCGCAAGCTTTTATGGGATTTTTGGCCGCTGCCGCGTTTTATTGCTCGATGTGCTGCATCTTGATTTCTGGTCTGGCGAACCGTTTTTCAAGTTTTCGGTCGCGGAAGAAAATCTCTTTCCATCGTCCCGTTTCGGTTAGAGAACATCGTTGAGACCTTGTAAAAGGAGTACTTTATTATCTTTGGGCAATTCTAGCGGTATATCTGTGTATATTTTCTTAAACGTCATAGTAAAATTAGATGTCGACGCGGGAAGGTCCGTGGGGAGGTGTACGAAGCGGCTCGGTTGGGTGATACTAAAACAATTAGACCCTTCCCCCTCAAGGGCCACGGGTCATTAGCCTGTTTGCGGGTCGATAGCCGATGAGGCAAATGGGCTAGCCCTAATTGTTAATTTTTACTACTCTGCTAGCCTTGTGGGTGAATGTGAGGGTTAGGATACTCAGTTGCTGATTTTGATGTAGTCATTAATTTTCTGTTTGCAAAATTATTTTTGTCTGCCACAAATTTATTACAATTATTTTCTATCAGTACTTTTTCTCCCTTTATGGTCATCCTGTCACTGCTTGCATTACTTTAACCCGCGAGTTTCAAGACAAGCAAAGATTCCAAATTATAAATTAACCTTTTTACCCTATTAAAAGATAATATAAAATACGCCGTGTTGGGTGAATATTAGGGACCTTTAGATTTGAGTACGAGTAAGAGATTGTGTATGAGTACTCGTACTCAAATCTGTAAGTTCCTATTGTTTGCTATAATACTGCAAATCGTGTACATATACATCACATCAGTGGAAAAGATGTTTTGCAATATTTTGTTATCTGGATCTTTTAGCTGTTGGTTGTTGCTTCCTTTACAGCTTTGATACAGAGGTTGTTGTCACAGGCAGTGAAATAACCACTGTTGGTGATACAAGTTTCATTGTAGAGAATGGAATGGTTTCCATTTTAGATAACGAGGATGATCAGACCAGTGACTCATACAGTGACACAAGTAGCGACAGTGATGATCCAACATTGTATGTTGCTGTTTGTTTTGTTTTTTCTTTCTAGATATAGTTATGTCTCTGTGGCTATGTTTATGGCCGTCAAAGTTGAGCTAAACTTCAGAACTTATTTCATAATTGTCCCCATGCTGAGATCTATTGTAGATTTAGCACTCTGACTGATTTTGAAGAATTCGAGACACATATTTTTCTCAAGAGGTCAGAAATATTGTAAAGTGTAACACTTACCTGTGGTTACTGAAACTAAACAGCTATTTTTGCATGCATCTATAACTATCTCAGACCAAGCCAGAGCTGTCAAAGCCTCTGGGAATAGGAATTTGTTTCCTGATGTCTTTTTTAGGCTAGTGAATGTAAATATTCTTATCTGTAACATGCACCTTATACTTAATACATGTTTATTTTCAGTTATAATATGTATTTTCTTTTTCCATCACCCTTAGTGATTTGAATTATCTTGGTGATGCTCTACGGGAGCGTGATGAGGATCTTGACGATGACAGTCAATTATTGACTGACAGTGAAGAAGACATGTTCTACAGGTCACTGAAGTTGGTTATGTACTTTGTTGCTTGAGAACAAAATAACTGTTAGCATTATGGGGCTGTGCTAGCGCGAGACCCTGGTGGTGGGTTCATGATAAATAAATTATGATTAATTCTGTATGTTTAACGGTTTCATGAGAATAAAAAAGGTAAGCGAAGGTAATGCAACTATATTTTACTTAGATAATTTGTGACAGTGCACTCATTTTACCCCCTCTCTCCATCAATTCTCCATTTTAAGGGTGTTCAAAGCTAGACAAAGCTACTCAGAAAGGAGAAAAGGAGTAACTTAGATGTTATGTCACCGGGAAACACACTCGGGACCCTGCACACCAAAGGCCATCCAAAGAATCTGGGGATGAAATAAGTGCCATGGGTTCCTCTGGAACAACTGGTAAGGACCGGTCGGCATCGCCATCGCCTCTTCATTTATCTGTAGCTACGCAAACAGATTCTTCTACAGCAGAAACACCTTCCTCTCCAGAAACGACCACAGCCTTTCCCTCTCCACAACCAGTCCCTTACGTGAAAAATGCCCTGCGTGCAAGTCCATTTAATCGTATAGAAGAACAGGCTTGCCTTAGCAAGGAAATCACTCTTGTTGTCGGAACAAAAGTTGTTTGTTCCCTCGACCTTCTCATGCCTGCAGTTGTTTGTTGAAAAGTGTCGCCACCCTGGTTGTCCGCTAGCAACCACAGTGGACCACACTCTTTGTGGCACTAGTGTTTTGATCAAGTGGAAATGTTCAGCGGGTCATTTTGGGAAATTCTGGAGTTCCCACAAGGTCAATGGGGTCCTGGCTAACAATCTCCAGGCATGTGGTGCTGTCCTTCTGTCTGGTAATAACTTTGCTCAAGTTGAAAGGTTTGCCAAGTTTTTGGGTTTGTCTTTCGTATCAAGGTCGACATTTTGTCGGGCTCAAAGGGTGTATTGCATCCCAGCTATCAATGAGTGGTGGACATGGCAGCAAGGTATTATCAACCATGAGCTGCAAGGCCAAAACCTTGTTGTGATGGGTGATGGCCAGTGTGATTCTCCAGGGTTTACAGCTAAAAACCTATGTTTTTTTTTAATGGAGATGACCACTGGATATATCATTGTTGTGGAGGTTCTCGATAAGAGAGAAGTCGGGTTAAAGTCTGTTAATATGGAAAAAAAAGGGCCTGCAAAACATCCTTGAGCGAATCACAGGTGTTCTGACAGTGGGAGAAGTTGTTACAGATGCCTCAGCAAGTATCAAAAAAATGATGGGTGAGCTTAGAAATCAATGTACTTTTGCTTTTTACCTTGCAGCGTTTTCCGATTTACTCAAGACAAAAGTAAGAAGTAGTACAAAGTACCAGTAATTTGTACCTTGTTGAATTTCCAACTTGATACTCAAATTAAATAATTATGGTGATGAGATCTTTTAGGTGTTGTCAATGCCAGCTGAGCACTGAACTTCAGCAATTTAGACATGCAGTGTAGTAGCACATTCACTTTTGTAAGCCATTTGAACTCTACCCTAGATATGATACCCTAAGGTACTTTGTTATTGTTCTGCTTTGGATATAGGTGTAGGTCAGTATCGTTGTACACACTTGCTATACCATCATGGCGAGGAACCAATTAAATTTCTCCATTTTCAAAGAGAAGTCTACGATTTATTTTCGTACAAGGTTGGTGGGATTCTAAAACAGCAAGGCATTTTTTATTAACTTTTTTTTTTTGTGTGTGTTTCCAGGAAGTGCCTTTCCAACAATTTTCCATTCTCTAGATGTTTGGCACAAAGCCAAGAGCATTAGAAAATGTATCAGTAAGGTAAAAAGTAAGGTGCATAAATTGACCTGAAATCAGCTGTGTGTATATGTAGTAAAAATATCCAGACCCCTTTGAACGATTTTCAATACAATTGTCTCGGTAAAGGTTACATAGATTACAATTTCAATGGTAGCAGTTTTTCAAACATTTACTGGGAAAAGTACAGTAGATTCACACACAGTGCATGTTTTTGCCAAATCTATCATAACAATTATATATTTACCTTCATTTTTATCTTAGATTGGCAGTGCAAAGAACATGGGAAAAATAAGTCAGTGGGCAGACCACATAATTAACCACTTTTGGTTTTGCTGCGAAATGGCCTCCAAAGAAACTAGCAGTGATGAAGAGGCTCTAAGGAAGATGAAGGTAATTATTTTGCACATAAGCTGCAGTCATTCATTTCACAAACCTAGTTCAGGATGATGATTTCTAATCATTCTGAGTACAGTGTATTTGATTGTTGTTGGTTTAGCAACTTACTTTCGATGACTTATACTTTATTATGCTTATGTAGAGCTAAAAATATATGTCGTGAAGGGTCTGACTGTTCTACACTTTCTGGTAAATGTAATTTCATATTATAATAGTCGAGTCTGTGAACCTTTTTTGTTGAATATGAATGTGCTTGTTGACCAGTGAAGTTACTTTGTTCAAGCTAAACTTGTGAGAACTAAAACCAAAGAATACTTGAAAAAATATTATTAACAAAATTAATAATCACGAATTAAACAAAACTAAGGAGGGCAGTTAGCCTGCCCTAAAATGGGGCACATGGTATCACACTTTTTTACAGTACACTAATGTACACCAATGTTTCTCACTATGCAGGATAAATGGATTGGCTTATTGCATCATGTCTGCAATGACCATGATTGGCCTGGAGGGAGCTGTGACCATGGGGAGTTACCGGAAGACCATTCTCTCCCATGGTTTGACAGGAGAGCAAAGGATTTTGAAGCACTGCAAAAGATCATTCTTGACCCTGCCCTGCTGGAGAGTTTCAAGTCCTACATCAAATTCAGGTGAACATGGAATTACTTTTTTTTTTTTTTCCTCTTATATGCAGGGCTGTCGCTTAGATTTCAAGATGCAGGGTACATGCTACACTGTATTTAGGCAGGGACTTAAACAGCTACGAAGTTCAATTGGTCTTAATAGTTTATTAGTTCTGTTGGATATACACAAACACTGTAGAAACAGTTATAGCTCTATTAAATTTTAAGTGAACAGTATCAGTGGAATCCTTTTTAATTAAAATCTCTACTGCGGTCTTTCATGTATTGAATGAGGTTTTGATATTCATTGAAAATATTAGTATTAAATTAAGATATTTTTGTTATTACTTCTTTAGACACACTGGTGCTTTGGAATGTGCTAATAGCATGTCTCTTATGTACACATCTAAGAAAGTGTCATTCACGTAAGTCACATTATTTCCTTTTACCTTTGTGCAGCACGGTTTAAGCCAACAGTTAAATAAGTGAATGGCAATAAATGACACTGTCATATTTGACCAGCATTGTAAGAGGTCATGCAAAATCTTTGGCTCTTAAACTGATCCATGACAACATTATAAGTTTCTCGTTATTCATGTCTGCGCACAGCAGGTTTATTTATCAGTAGTGAATGTTAATGAACTGGATTGGAGAACTTTTTGATATTCTCTTGTGAAGATTCTGTGAAGTTTTATCATCACTATTTTAACTTATTGCAAAGGTACAGCTGTAGCTTATCATGCATGTTCCCTTTTAATATTGAAATTTTTATAACATTTTCAACAACTTCCAGGAAAACAGTTTACAGAGCAAGGAAGAAATTGACTGCTATAGATTGGAACTACCATAATGATCTGCCAAATGCCACAAATGAGGATGCTGAGACTGTGATCACAAGAAAGTATAATCAACGGACGAAATCTTGGGATGTGAGGACAATAAAAGTGTCCAAAGACTATGGATACATTTGGATTCTAATGGCAAAGATTTTCAAACTTCGAGTTGATGATGATGATTCAATCGCACGGGAGGTTCCACTAGAGGCAGATGATCCGAGACTCATTGCTCCCACCATTGCAGAAAGTGAGCCTCCTCCATCTCATGAGCTCCTTGCGAGAAGGAAAAGTAGATTTTCACAATTTTCACAAACAAGTAGCTGATTAGTGTTGCCGAAAACAAAGCTTCAGTGACTTTAGCTTTTAGTATATCTTTTGAGACATAGGGGGTAGTCTGAGTCCTAGACTGACACATTCATAGCAGATGCAGTAGCACTAGTCAAATAACAGTCGTACCAATGTTCATGACTGTCTTTCCTTGTCTGTAGTAGCTCCTCCAAAAATCTTCTGCAATAGCCCTTTTCACGGTTGGTTTTTCTCATTTGCATTACAATGTAATCTAACGTGGGTGCGATGCAATTTCAGGTTTAAACTACAAAATAGCCTGAAATTGCCTCACATACATGCTAGATTACATTGTAATGCAAATGGGAAAAACTAACCGTGAAAAGGGCTATTGGTATAGGATTTAATAGAGCGCAAACCAATTATGGAATAGGACACATTTTGGGCATCCTACTGAAGAACAGTTACGGATATCAGATATTGTTAGAAGCAACATTTATTTACAGTCTGTCCCCTTTGACTTGTTTAAATAGTAGTCCTGCCACAGTTCATGACTGTCTTTCCTTGCTTGCAGAGGATGGGAAATGGAAGCACTTTCTGTTTTCCTAGCTATTTTTAGGGGTGCAGGGATGGGACTGGGGTGAGAGCACGCACCTCCCAACAATGTGGCCCAGGTTCGATTCCAGATCTCAGAGTCATGTGGGTTTAGTTTGTAGTTCATTCTCTTCTCTGGTCAAAGATGTTTTTCTCAGGGTACTCTGGTTTTCCCCTATCCGCAAAAAACATCACTTTCCAAATTCCAATTCTATTTGGCTACAGTGGACAAGGAGAACCCATTATTATTTTTATTTTTATTTTTATTTTTATTTTTTTGGGATCGATTACTGGCAACGTTTTTAGCAAGGGTTCCCTGTACAGTAGCTTCAATATAGCTTGATGTTGAATAGTGTAGCCAGATTTGGTGAATGTTGTAAAGAACCTCGCAATACCACGGTATGTCCTGTGAGTGATGTGATTTTTATGAAACTGATATTTCCATAATAATTTATAATAGTTATGTTATATAGTACACCGGTGTTTATCAACAGAAGATACAGGCCAGTGATTAATTTTGATTAGCTGCCATAAATCTGTTCATTTTAAATTTAGAGTTTCTGTCATTCTAATGTTGAAATAATGTAGACTAAACTACCCTTGGTTAGAATTTTCAGAGACAGGAAATAAGACTCAACTTTTAGCTTGTGTTCTTCAGATGCCAATGTAACAATACTAGGGCGGCAGTCTCTTTCAAAATGAGAGATACTCATCCTCTTGAACAGTCTTTATTCCTTATTCCATTTCACAAGAAACAGCATTGTTATATGTAATAACAAAAATTAAAGTTAACAATCCCATTGAGCTGCATGTAATAAAGTCTAGTGGATTGCACAATAGAGAAGAGGATTTTTTGCTAATTTTGTATGGTCGTGTACCCACAAGAAAACTATTCACAAATAGAAACTGAAAGTCTAGAAAAATCTGATATCATATTACTAGTTATTCCTTGTCTTCATTATTATAATTGTTCATGTAAGTTCCAAAAGTGCCACAAAACAGTAAATTGAGCAAGGCATGTATGACCCATAATGCTTTACCTGCCAAAATTTACTTGTGTACAAGTAAATGGTAGAGTTGTATGTAGAAAGAAGGTTTCTGTCATTTCTGCCAGATACCCTTCATCAGGATGCTTGGTTATTACTTGTGAAGTGAA
>BLFP01001694.1:29393-39575 GCA_014634505.1 Montipora efflorescens | reverse complement strand
AAATACACCTGTTTATTTTAACTGGAATATTCCTATTAATTTTAATGGTCCACCATTACTAAGTTTAAAATCCTGAGACAGAAAATTATGTCAAAGACCCCCTAGTTTAGAAATGCAATGCACATGTACGCGGCTGAATTAGTATGCAGTATAGGCGTTTCGGGCTTTCAGGCTTAAAGATAGTGTTTTGCATATACAATACGCTGCATTTACACACATGAAATTTTAAGCAAGTGAGTACAGCTGTAAATGACGTCACTTTTCCCTATATCCAACCCCCTGAGTTCCACTAGGTCAATTTTGAAGGTGAGTAACAGCAGACCACGAAATAAAAAATTTGCCAGTCAGGTGTTAAGAAAACGCACTTGGAGAGTCTCTGAAGAAAGATCTGTGAATTTTTTTATCATAGTAGCACTTTAACTGGCAAACAAGTGGCCAACTGAGTTCAAGATAGCGAGCCTAATGTATCGATTACTGTTATGTATACTAACCGGTTCCAAAAACAGCTTGAGACATCTTGACAATTTACTTACCTGTCGTGTCTATCAATTGATCCATTCATCACTGGTGCAGAATGGGAATCCCCCATGTAACTATTTGCCGAAAACTTGGGAAGTGATTCCCTCCTTGGAGGTGGTTTAACAGGTGGATTGTCATCATCTGAGGGAAGAGGAGAAGTGGGAATGGGTGGTGGCACGTTGAAATGTGTGTCAACAGCTTCAAGAGAGGTGTTCGATGAATGCACTTCTGTGTTTCCACCATAACTGCTATCCACAGTAACAACTGGCAGAGAATTGCTATTGTTCAGCATGCCTATCACAAGCTGACTGTTGTCACGTAACATGCCAAACACATCATCATCATCATCCATATTCACATAGTCATCGTCGTCATCATCATCATCATCATCACCTCTTCCATCATCAATTGTTTTAGTTCTGACTGTGATGTCATTTGTTGCAGAATCACGCTCCATAACCTCTGAATTAGGTTGATTCACTGAGTGCATATCACTGGAAGTTTCACTGAAGCTTCTTTTGTCGTGGTAAGAACTCCTTAATTCTTGCCAAGGTTTATTTTTTTTGACATTAGGAGAAGCATCACTGTCGCTGTAAGTGCTCTCCCACTGAGAATCAAATTCATGTGGATCCACAGACAGTACTGATTCGGGAGGTGAGGGTGGCGGCTGCAGTGTCTCCAACAGGGATGTCAATACAGCGTCTGTATCTCTTTTACGTAGCACAGGTTTGGATTGGATGTGACTTGTGGGTGGTGAAGTGTTTTCATTTGCCGCTGATATGGCATTCAAAAGTTCAGACACACCATCCTCATCTTCAACCTTTGTAGGTTCTGTAAGTGTCTGAAAGGATGAAACATTTATTCATGATCACAGTTGCCCATATTTCTCTCTGACTGATAAATAATATTCTCTCTAGTCAGCCATTTAAATAAATTTTCTTTCCAACAAACAAAAGCAGTTGATTTTCAAAAAGGCTTATTTCTACTACAAAGAGTTTTTGTCAACACTCAGATAAAAATAGTATGTGTACCAAAAAATTGGTTCAGTTCAGCTAAATTTTGTGGTATAAATGACTTTGCTGCACCTAATTTCATCAGCACCAAACCAAAATTTTACCATTCTTGGACTGACTGAAAAGGTAGTCTGAGCACGAGTAAAATGGGTACTTGTACCAGAAAAACGAAACCAGCTCTGATAAAATGACTGGTGTAAACGACTGTGTGAGCCTCCTTGGACAGCAGAAAATTCATGAACGTTGGGGTTCCGTTATGTCTGCTGGTCAAAAACTTGAGCCAGGCACCCATACCAGAAACAAAATCACAGTGCTTGGTGCAGCTGCACAGAAAGGAGTATGTAAACAAGGACAAAATGGTACACTTTATGGTTCCGGCACCATTTTCAATCAAATCCTACTGTCCAACAATTTTCTGTAGTGTAAATAGACCTGAAGACTGAGTAAATCTCCAGGGAGGGTACAACTAAAATAAATCCAGGAAGGTCCGCCTTGAGGTCCGACCTCTTACCCTTTTTTATTATTCCACAATTACACCATTCTACAAATGTACCATATTTGGTCAAGAGAACACGCAAAATATGAGACGGTAATACACTGTAGGGTCCCAGTTTGACCGGTTTAGAACAGAGCAAATACGGATGGAACAGGAGGTTTATGATACCATCACGATGCAAAGCTTGAGAATTTAGCTTGTCATCGCTTGTGCTGATGTTCATCTGTAGAATACGTAATATATGCAATGTGTGCAAAACGATTTACAGTATTTTATCAGGGATTAACTTTCAAAGTGTCACAAGGTTTCTCCCGTTAACACCTGCAAAATAATAAATGAGGACCGTACTTTATCCTTGTCCTCCAAGGTGATATCGAGGTCCACAGAGTGATTTGCTCTTTCAAGTGATCCTCTTGAGGAGGGTGCAACAAGATGATTTTCGGATGGTGCTGTGTATGTTAGAGGAGGACTGATTTCAGAATCTGCCAGGTACAGTTTGGATGGTCTAATGAAACCAAATTAACATGACATGTCACAAGGATGATGATGAGGATAACAAAGTGAAAAATGCCATTAACTACAATGGCAATTGTAATTTAGACTTCACTCTATAAACCAGGTGATAAGCCCTGGGCACATAACTCCCAGCCAAGACATTTAATGATAATTGCTTCTACAGAACTTAAGGTGGCTGAACACAGTTTTTCTGTGGTCAGTATTTATTGGAGGCCAGCACAGATTTTGGAAAACAAAACAAATAATTATGGTGAAAACGTTTTTCTCCTTCTCTCAATGGCCTTGGAAATGCAGCGTAAATTAGCTTCGTCATTCAGAGGAAACCAGCAAAATGCCGCTGTTGGTTGTTTTCAATTACCATATTTCTCGCAAACAGATTTCATTTTGCAGAAATTTGACACTAAAATAACTCCAACTACAAATGAGTCATCTATCCAAATAAATAAATAAATAAACAAACAAACAAAATAATAATAATAATAATGATCAAAAAACAGTTAAAAACTAAAAAGACGTCTAGCAGCGAATTATGAAAAGCCTATCTGTTGAAATTTTATGAAAACAGCTGTTACTTCAAACATACTTTTCAAATAAAATTATATTATTTTAAGTAATTAGCAAAATGCTGCAAAAAAAACTATCGTAATTGAGTGAATTTTGCATAAAAGAGGAATCATCATCTTTTAGGCCTTGTTTTAATCCAGATAGATTACCATGGTAATAAACCTTTGTGATAGCACTTATCAGTGAACATGTTTGAGCTTATAGGCAAAAACCACATAAATAAGGTAGAAATGGAAGTATAAGTGCTTAAAAACTGTTTTCAGCCACCTTAACTGAAGGTTGAAGATCAGTTCACATAAACCCATTGGGAGCGAGATTTGGTAGATTTTACTCGTCAATGGGAGGCAATTTAGGAGGCAATGCGTGAGTAACACAGCCACCCTTTCTTGGGTTTTGAGTTTAAAATCATGTAACAGCTGTGCCCATCTTGAAATCACACTCCTGGTTTGAAAACAGTGTTGGTAATAATTCTGAAAGCGATGGCAAATCTTGTTTATCGCCACATGTCCTTCTCACCTTTTAATTTCCAGCTCTACTGTCCCAGTAATCTTCCGCAGCATTCCAATCACTTTAGCATGACTTAATCCTTGGACATCTTCATTATTGACCTGACAATAAAAAGACAGTCAAATGATTGGATTTGTGGAATTAATTTCTTTTCCTTCAACTCCATGCTGGCAAATTTACAAAAGAAGGAACAAATAAAGTGGGGGTAATAATTTTATTTGCAGAGGGTCATCACCTCAGCACAGTAGAGAAGATAGCAGATTATGTAATTTGTGTAATCACATGATTTTGAGTGCAATTTGGAATAAAATTAAAAAGCATGAATAATTTTTTTCCAAGATGAACAAAATTTGTAGTCCTTGTAGTGCTTATATTTATTCCAAATTGCACAAGAAAAATCATTGTATCACTTATTTATGATATACATGTACATGCCAAAATTTCATGTTTAATGCACTAATGTCACTTTTCTGCACTCCGTAGTGGGATTAATCAACATCATCGCGGCTTTCAGCCAATCAACATGCTGAAACTTTTGCATATTATTATTGCATGAAAAAACTTTAATACAAAAGTGCATAATTATGCGATAATAATAATAATTATGAAAAATAATATTCGCCGAAGCCATTTTGTCCGTCGAGGTGATTATCGGCTGATAATCTGAGATAGTGAGCCAATGAGAGCGCGCGATTTTGTATAATCACCTGTGTATTTATACTAATTATTATTATTGCACACCACTACCGATATTGTGAATGCCAACAATAACAACAGAACTCTTTAGCATACTTTTAGTATCTGGTCTCCAACTTTTAATCTACCATCACTTTCTGCTACACTTCCAGGGCTTATGGTTTTGATAAAGATCCCTTGAGCCTGAAAATGACAAAAACCTTAAGAAATGCTGCAAGTAAAATTAATAACCATTTAAAGAATTTAAATGTCATTAAAAGCAACATTTTCTAAAATCATGTAGGCACTAAAAATATGGAGATGTTAATCAACAGAGATTTCGAATCTGGAGGTCGAAAATTACTTTCTTGGCCTTAATTCCCAGCCCCAATAAGCAAACCACTGCAGCCAAGACCCAGGAAAAAATGTAAATGTAATTTGTTTATCCACGATACACCTTAAGGGTGCTCAGGATCTTGTTCAACATGTGTCTGTGCTTTCTGGCTTGAACTGGAATTTGGCAGTGTTGGTTTTTTTGTAGAGGGGAAAAACCTTTGCGGAGCAAGGAGAGAACCAATGACAAACTCAACCCACATAATTATGATGCCGGGACCAGGAAGCAAACCTGGGCCACATTGGTGGGAGACAAGTGCTTTCACCACTTCGCCACCCCTGCTCCCCAAAATAACAGCAACTTTCCCGCTCAAAAATAGCTGGGGGTCAAAGACTGAACCACTATCCACATCATCTCTTATAAAAGGGTTAACTAAAGTTGCTGACTACACATGTAAAAAGATCCATTCCAGTCTGGATGGGAGAGAGGACGAGACTTTTGGATAAACCATTATAGTCATGCATTATGATTTCAACTAATAAATTAAATAAAGCATTACATACATTTGAGTAAAATGTTGGTGCAGCGACCAAACTAAAGCCAAATCCACGAGGACCTTTCTCAAGCTTCATGCAAAACTGTTGACCCTGTATGAAGAAGAATTCAGACTTTCAGATGGCTGGACTTCAAAACATATGGGGCTGTCAGGAAGTCTTGTAGCTAGTGGCCATAGTTGCAGATAGATGCAGATACATGCATACACACATAATTTACCTCTCCCCTTAGGGGCCTTTCAGGGCCAGGGAAGCAAAATTAAAGAAACAACAACAACTGTTAAGAATCCCAACTGGCCAGGGGCAAACCAGTCGGCTATTTACAAGTACAGCTGAGAAGTTGAACCAGGGGCTACCAGGATCAAATTTGACAAGTGCTCAGAGTGGGCCTTGAACCCAGGATCTCTTGATCTCAAGGCAAGCGCCTTAACCACTGGGCCGCACTGAACAAAGGGGTTCTAAAAGAATATCTTTTACTATTAACAGTGCAAGTAGCTCGGTGAGATAACAAAGTGCATGGTAATAATTATGTATCCAAAGTTGACCACATTTTGACAACCAAAAGTGTATGGAATCTGTTCACATACAAAATGGCAGAGCCGTTGCTCACACGTTTGTGGGGTACACATGCACCTTCAAGAATAAGTTATTCTCACCTGAGAGTCCTCATCTTCTTCCTCTATTTCTTTTTTAATTTCAATGTCTTGATTGTCTTCTTCATCACTGGTATCTACGTTGTTTGAACCTGGCACATCTACAAACCTTGAAGGGCTCAAAGGTGTAGAATCTGTCTGTTGAGCCATGGCATATTTGGACTCTAAAAGACGTGGACGTCTTTCCACAAGTAATGTGGCGACTGGTCTGGCTGCATCTAGATGCTGACGAGCTGCTACAAAGCCAAGGCCATCAACCTTGATGCCATTAATCTGCAAAGAGTCCACAAAGTCAAACACAACCCTCCAAAAGATTCCAATGATAATTTATTCTTGTTAGTTCAATTATTGAACCAATATGTGCCTTCAGTTGATGAAAGATGTAATGTTCTCATTATGGAACCACTTTTTAACGATCAGAAAAAAATAAAAGAAGACTGTCGAAGTATGAAGAACAATATTAATTTTTCTGTATGTACATTTCACCAAAAAAAGTAGAATATAAAACTTTATGGTAAAAGCTGTTAAAATTATGAGTCTAAACGTTTTCGATCAATTTGATCATCATCACAGCAAAATGATCTGCATACGCTCAGTGTTCTTATAGTTCAGGCAAAGAGCCAGTTATGTGATACCTGTTCCCATGGGGAACAAGGGGAGGTCCAGTGATTGCACTTGTTTGTTTAGTTCTGGACGGAAGCGTGCGATGTAGAACGCTTCTTTTATTCTCCTTTTAACCATAAATAGACAGTGGTTACCACGTGAACTTGTGTCCTGTCTTGTGTCTTGTCCTGCTTCCTCCACTGGAAGCCTCTGGACATATCCCAGGCATCCAACCTTCATTTAGAGATGCCGTTGCTAATTTAAGTTTGAGTGTTGAACTGGCCGGGGTTACAGCCACGTTCTCCTGAAAGGTAGTCCACTGCCTCACCAACTGATGAGGATACACCATGAAATTAATTCAGGGAGCAAATTAAATTCATTTTACTCTTGCACCAAAAAACCACTTGCCTCCAAAATTCTATCTCCTTGCAGAAGATCACCCTGAGTGGCTGCTGGCTCTCCTGGGACTACATCCTCAACATAGATTCTCTGGTCTTCACCCTCTTTGATGAGAAGACCAATTCTGCCTTGAGTTGTTCTGGTAAGATTTAGCACCTCAACAGGCCCAGACTGAGTGGATCCAACAAACTTTGGAAGAAAACAAATTCCACAACCTTGCTTCAGAACTAATTTTACAATCCAATGGTATTTTGATGCTTGCTTAAAACACTTTATTGGGAGGCTTAAGCTAGCCACGTTTTTGTGCCATGGACGGAAACCAGAAGGTGAACATTTCACATACCAGGACAAAGGTCTCTCTCAGATTTTTTAACTTATTGTCTCTAATAGTGAAAAGATGCTTTCTGGTAACCACATACATGTAAACATGGAAGTTAAAAAGGAAAACATTTCACTCCCAGTGGCTGCCCTTGGCTCAAAAACATTACATGTGCTTAAGCTCCTTAATGTCACAATAAACGCAAGGCAGATGGCACTCTTCAAACATAATACTCTTTTAACCTACCCCAGTTGGTCTCCTCAGCACCACAAGTTTAACAACTTGCTTTGTGGACCGTAAAACATTCACTGCATCCATGTGTTTCATGGTTGAAATATCCTGATCATCCACCTTCAAAATATTAAAGGAAATGAGAATTAAAAAATAAGTTACTCCTTTCAGTCCTGAGAGTGGGAATTTATACACATTTATTTTTTCTCTGTGTAATGCCAGACAGTTTTACTCGATATTGGGGGCTGCTTCAGGGATGAATGGGCATTAAGTCAGGAAAATAAAAAAAAATTCTATCTGGCCTATAGATGGAATTGGAGTAGCTGAGCTCTTGGTAATAAGACTGAAAGAGGAGGAAAAGGTCAACAAATATTGTGATCTAGCCTTTGAAGGCAAAACCCTCTGGAAGCTGAAAAAGGTTACCATTACACCAATTGTTATAGGAGCATTGGGGACCTATACAGACAGACTGGAAAAATACCAAGAGGATATCCATGTTGGGCTAAGACCCACACAATGCAGAAGACTGTGCTGTTGGGCTCAGCCCGAATCCTGAGACAAGTTTTGGATTGATGAGGCTGCTTGTTGCAGCTTGCGCCAGAACTTCCAGCATGATATTGCTGTGATTTGGGACACAATAATAATAATAATAATAATAATAATAATAATAATAATAATAATAATAATAATAATAATAATAATAATACCTTCATTTTTCCTTTCTAACTAGATATGATGATACAGTTACACATCTGATCATTGTACAAAGGTGTGCCACTGAATCTGGTTTCATTAAGTTGTAGATAGAATTAACTTGTTTCACTTCCAGAAGGCCATGAAACATGGTTTACTTTCAGGTTTGTGTATAATGTGCAAATAAATGGTCGGAGACAACTTAAGTTGAAAAATTGTACAAAACAACTACAAACAAACAAACAAACAAACGATTTGCATTTACTGTTAGTAAAACTAAATGTCCAACAAGACCAAGCGGGGCACAGCAGAAAGGTGTGTACAAAAACAATAATTTTAGATGTTTCGATGTTTCCTTACAGCCAGTATTTGATCCCCTGGTTGTAGACGCCCATCTTCCTTCGCAGGACCACCAACGATATCTCTCACAAAACAACCTCCAACTGTATCTGCTCCACCAGATAAGGTGAAGCCAAGGCCTCCTGAAGCTTTGACCAATTCTATGTGCAGTATCTGCAAAACATCCAAGACTAATTTAGAAAGTGACAGTCTGATCAATATAGTGATCGTTTGGTCATACATAGACAAATTCAAACAAATGATTAAAAAAACTGATGTTTTGGGGTCTTCATGACAAACCCATACACTATGATCCTTAATTACAGCTTAAATAAAATAGGTTAAAGATTGACTTAATTCCAGTTTCTGAAGCAAGGAATTCCAAAGTGATACAGCTCCATAATAAAACATTCTTTGACCTGTAGCCATTCTACAAAAATGACCCTTATAAACAGTTTCGAAGGGTCACATGCTAGTTACCCCATCCCCCTATCCGTTGTGGACTGAGGGCTGTAAACTCTGCTTTAGCTGGCATTTGCGGCTATCTGTACCAACTTCAGATTAAGGGGAAGGATATATACAGGGGTTTCATTAAGGTTTCAAGTAGGAGGGCAAATGGATTTAACACCTGGGCAAAGTACTAGGGGGGACACTAGGGGGGACCCTAGGGGCATGCTCCCCTACACAATCTTGAAATTCTCAAGTTGCAGAGATGTGTTTTCCTGCATTCTGAGGCCCAAAGCAATGTTCTTTAGCCGCAGAAAAATCACACTATTTCAAACTGAATTTGAACCCACCTCATCTTGTGGAGTCAGACTTATTGACTCTCCATTTCTCTCCACGTCAGATGAAAGCGCAATCACTTGATCCATATCAGTATCCACTGGTATCTCTTCCACATCACTTTCACTTGAATCTGATGAAGGAGTAGGTGAGACTTCATCCTGTAAAACAGGTATTACAGGCTCAAAACTGGCCAAAGATGTTCCCTCGAAGCCAACTGCATCCTCCTGCTCCTCTGTTGACTCCACAGATGAAAGCTTTTCAATAAGACCCTTTACACTGCCTTCATCATATACAGAAGGATCTGGCGTAGTTATATTGATAGACGAAGATCTCCTTGAGTCTTCAACATCACTAGATTCATCTTCAGCCAAAGGAGCTACGGCCAGAGAAAGCATAGCAGGATCTTCGTCTTCTTGACTTGTCTGTCGAAAGGCTTCTTGTCGGCTAAGTTTCGAGATGGTATTAGGAAGAGAATTAGATGCCGCAAGTGGATTATGTCCACTAGTAACCATAATTACTGGTTCTGATAATCTGCTGACAAGGCCAGGGTGACTGGACTGGGATGTGGTAGGGTGTTTCACTGAATCATCAGATAACAAGCTTGACCTCAAACTAACATGCACTTCAACAGGTGCTTCTTTCTGAAGTTTCGGTACCTCATCCCCAAGATCTAACGAGTCTGGTTTAGCAGATGGCCGTTCACTTCCTGATGACTCAAATGACTCTTTGCTCTGCAACGGAGTGTCTACTTTCAGCTTGCTCTGTATGTCAGCAAGAATATGGGCAGGGTCTATGTCACTGGCATTCGATCCAGATCTTTGCAGTAGTGATGACGGAATTGAAGATGGATCTCTTTTGACTAAGAGGTTGACCTCCTGAGGCCCCATACGAATTAGATTTATGGCTCCTTGGTGAGTAACACCTTGCATATCATTTCCATTCACTTGCAAAATTATGTCACCAATCTGAAGTTTGCCACTT
>BLFP01001694.1:7624-12624 GCA_014634505.1 Montipora efflorescens | reverse complement strand
AATTAACGGAACATCCATATATTAGGAAAAGAACAATTTGTTAAATAAAAGTGCAAAGTCCAGGCCCTGCTTCCTGTTAATCCTAGGATTATTGACTGGGAAATACTGCTTGAAAGTGGCACCCGAGTGACTTAATTGTAGTCTAGGTTCCACAATGTCCAAATAATAATGATCTATCATTATTGTAATAATGCAACACACTTGGTGTCAACATCTATGTCAAAACTTGGAAGATGGTATTTTGCTTCTCCCCTTGACTGGCCATTATTTGCAAATCTATGTTCAACCCAACGTCCAAGGCAAAATTATGGTTAGACTCAAATTTAAGAACATGTGTTAAGGCAAACAGTTGAGGGTCATTGGTTTATGTGTGCTTTATTGTATGTTTATATGGTTAGCCCATCATGTTTTCTTTGTCTTGGTTGTGTAATAAGAATGACTTTTTGTACTAATTTTCACAGCCCCCATAAAAACTGATATGTGCAGTTTCCTGTGTCTAGGAAAATAATAATATCATTATATTGTAGATTATAGCATTGTAATATGCATCTCATGGACAATAACATTCATTTTCGTTTTTTGTCCTTAGGGAGATGGATCCACCTGGTATTATTTGCGGCAGTTTTGTGAAATATTAGCTCTGAAAGGAGCGAGAAGAAATTCAGCCTTTTTTCCTCAGCAATAAACCACAATAATCTTATTGAGTTCACTTTGTCTATGTTGGTAGTGTGGAACAAAAGACTGGATAAAGTCACTGAGAAATCCAGACAATGCTGTTGAGTTTTAAGCAGTTTCTTTAGTACTCTTCACATTGTCAAACTTTTCAGTTTCCTCTTAGAACTGAATACCAGTCCTTAACCTTTTTTCAGTTATGAACTTTTTGCACCAGCACAGAACTTTAAGATGCCACATGTTGTACTTATAAAACAAAATGGGGACAACATACAAGCAAAAACATAACAAATGCATGTTGTTTGCACCTGCACGCAAACTTTGAATTGTGAATGCTTTTGATCTGATGAGTTGCCAACCCAGTAATGCTTCAGGTACATGTAGTGACGTCAAAACCCAGAACACCTCCAAACACATTCAATGACAATTTGTCAAAGAAAAAATTAAAATTAAAAACAAACATCTTCTTAAGCATTGGGACCCATATGGAATAGCCCTTGCATATGTGTATTATACTGATGACTGGATTCCATCTACTTAATATACAATCATCTTTTTAGGATAATACCACCTAGGCCAGTCGGCAGATAATGCTAGAGTGAACTTCTTGCTATACAGCTGAAAATATTAATTTTGTGAAATGCCCCTTTCAGGGATGTTTTCTAGTGGTCTATGCTGTAAAGATTTTGTTTAAACTCGTCAAGTACAATGTAGCATGCATGTGTGAAATGTCTCAAGTTTAGATCAGTTTTGCAATATGCACTGTGTTGTCTGAACTGATTCTTGTAAAATTTTTGTAGTTTCTTGTCAATAGTTAAATATGGAAAAAAAAAAGGATTTACTTTGTGAAAGAAAAATAACATTAATGACGTCTCTTGATCAGGTTAGGATCTGATGAATTTTTGTTTTAAAAGGCAAGCAAATCAAGGGCAAATTAATTTTGTCTGAGCTGTTTAATGTCATTAAGTGGGCTTTCCAGGGTGAAGCACTTTTTTGCCTGCTCTCTCTATATCATACAGTGTATAATCCTTTCACCGATTTATCTCAGTTTCTGTTGGGGCCGGCTTTCATCGCTCTTCTATAAATTTAAGAAAAGATGCTGTGTAAAGAGCGAAAGATGTATTTTGCTTTCATGATAATTATAAATTCGTATTAAAATTTGGGGAAACGTGGAGCTCAATTTGTCTTCTTGCATCTTTGCATACTCCATTTTAATATCACTTTCAGCTTGCTTGCCACAATTTCTTTTGTAAGCGTGTCACCATTCACCACCCGGTCTATAATTCACAAGTTGTCTTCCTTTGTTGTTCAGAGAATTATAGAGAGTATCTGGAACGTCATAAGGTTTTTCATTGTCTCTTTACCAACACAGACAAAGAGGAATTTTCCTTAAACGGAACCACTCGGCGAACTAGTCTCCACCGATAAGTTCGAAGCTCTCACCAATTCCACCGGCCGAAAATCGCCAAAACAGGGTTTAAGGGTATTTCTGGTCCTCCCAGAAAACCAGCAACTTGCAAAAACCGTACGAGAAACTTGCGACAAAAGCCAAAACTGTCGAAAAAGTAAGCATTGCAGCGCTCGTTACCTCCATTCGCCGTATAGTCACACGAAAGGTGCATTTACCGCGCGAAAACAATTTTTACACAATTTGTACACCCCTTCAATTTTTGGAGAAACATCAAAACTTGTCAAAAATTGTAACAAAATCCTTATCTTTCAAACAGCGACCTTATTTTTTTGACTTAATCAAAGGCTGTCATTTTCCGGCGAACAAATAGTCTTTTTGAATGAGCGCGCCCCTGAGCCAGCGTCTCGTGCCGCGGATCAGTGACTTGCGCAGTCGTTTTTCAGCTCTGTCTATTTAAAATACATATATGTATTCGTATTTGTAAAAAAATTGACTCACTCAAAGAAACTTGCGTTTGCTGTTGATCTTTCCATAAATAGTGGGTCTTCCGATACTAACGCCGATATTTCTGTTGAAGATAGAGATATGCTATGGTACGGGCAGGAATCGCGTATGGTATATCGCTGCTAACATTGGGAAACATGGTGAGCTCCGTGATTGTCCCTAGATCTGATGGTTGTGCAGGTGTAGCCGGAAGTATCCAAAACAGCTTGTTTCACTGGTCAGTTTGTTTATTTTGTTCATAATAATAATTTGTCAATAACTGTATCCGGTAGGTCGACTTGTTGAATTTAATGCTGACTAAATCTCTCACAGGCTATTGTACAGTATGTGACTTGCATCATTTTCCCTTCGCCTCAATGCTTCTATTTTGGTCCGCGAGTGGTGTTTGCAGTCAGTTGCAGAAAGAGGTACATGGCTAGATTCTACAATATCCCCTCAGTTGCAGTTCACTTGCAAAAAGCTGCCCCCGCAGTCCCACAGTATTAGCACCGCTACGCGGACCGACTGGCACAACACAACTAACACTGCACACGTACCGTTAGAGAAACAAGTAAGCAGACCGATAGAAAATTTTTACCCAGAGCGCATATTGGAAAAAAAAAAGTGGGATCTCTGACAGAAGTTGAAAAGCCGACAATCTGTAATATCCCGAAGACTTGCATTTAACTGAAATGTGTACCACAAAAATAAAAACTCCTACCTGTATAATGTGGCCATATTCTCCTTATGGATAATCCTTCGAATGCTGTTGACTTTACGAATCAGTTGACCGTCTTGATTGTTTGTTTGACGATAGTTCAAATCTGGTCGTAGATTTTTCAGCTCTGAGGGCCTCCACAACTAACGCGATACTCGTGCTTCTCGCAGTAAAGCTCAAAGGTGCGTGTTGGGCGCTGTTTATATAATATATACCCCTTTTATCATACGGAAGAAAATTCCTCACGTAACATTCTTTGACTTAAGATTTCTTCAATGTTTTTCAATACTATTCCTCAATATTACTTCAATATATCACGTAATATTTCTTCGTTTCTTCTATCAGAACAATTAAAATTGTTTTGATTGTGTAAATTCCTCATTTGCGGTTTGACAAGCCGAACTGATTGCAGAGTTTCGAAGCAAGCAACCGTGGACAATTTTCCTGTCGGTGTACGTTGGATCAGTGGCTTGATCTGATCGGCGTTATTTCAAGCTGAGAAACTAAATATTTTAAGCAACAGCCGATACAACGTAGATTTGATTTTAGTTTGAGCACTCTGGCATGACTTGGATGTACCACATGTGTGGGACATCTGGGGTGGGTTTATAGCTTAACCTCCATCCTAGACATCAGCACTGCACTGATGAGGCCCAGAAGGCCGAAACAGTACTGTCTGCAGTTAGTTATATATATATATATAAAATAAAACAAGCAAGAGACACAGTAGCGACTCAGAGTTTCATGTTCTCGACACAATCGTCAGGCTACAATGATCTTAATTAATGCGCATTACTCGGTATTTATAGAATTCATTGTAGCCTGAAGATTGTGTCGAGAACATGAAACTCTGAGTCGCTACTGTGTCTCTTGCTTGTTTTATTTTATATAATTTGCGCTCTACAAAAGTATTGAGCCCTCTTCCACGTCGCTGAACTCCTAATATTCAGGTATATATATATATATATATAAATAGGAGCGTGCAACACGAACGGCCATGTATGACTAAAAAGCGGTAATCTTCAACGAATAAAATCACTCTCGGTTACACACTGATGAGTGCAGGACAAACTAAACGTCCTGTACGAAACAGATCTGTATGAAAACCAGAGGCAAAAGTATGATCGTGTCCTGATTATTCATTCATTTATATATATATATATATATATTTTTTCTGTAATTGTTACTAAAAAATTTGCGGGAAAAATTACAGACAAATATTTAGAAAAATTTAAAACGCTGCCGGGTATCTTCTGTAAAAGGTTATTGCCTATAATTTGGTCTGTATAACCTTTTACCCTGTACCTTCAATTCATAATTTTTTCAGAACCAGCGTTTAACGAAAATTACTTGACATCGGATCCCCATATAAAAACTACAAATTCTTTACGCTTTGCCTACCCGTCAAAATGGCGGTCAAAACCGTGATAAGGCCTATTATTATGAGCAAGATGAATAGAATCAGAGAACCGTAAACTAGAAAAACACTTTTGGTCATCGAATGGAAACTGTTGAAGCGGTGAAGGAAATGAATTTTAAAAAGCAGAGATTTCATGTGAAAATTTGCATTGGGTCAAAAGGAGTTGACGGGAAATCGAAACTCGTTAACTGCAATTGGCCTTTCTTCAGTTAAGGCATCGAAACAAAACAATGTCGTTTTTCTCCACACAAAGGCCGTAAAAGCAGAGCGCCTGATGGCTGGTTTGTCAACCGGGG
>BLFP01001691.1:10000-21577 GCA_014634505.1 Montipora efflorescens | reverse complement strand
CGTGATTCCTTATATCAAGTGATAAATACTACATCAACGGTCGCCATTTTTTTTCTATCGCTCTCCTTGTCTGGCTCGCAAAACACTAACAGACATACCATCGGCGAAAATTTGGGTCGCAAAGGGACCCGCAAGATGCAAAATTCAACCAATTCTACCTAGAAGATTTTGTTACGTGGGGGCAATTATCTGTATATGTGTAAAATCAAAATGCTTGGTCAAAACACCCTCGAAGAGCCGACTAGACAATTGCAATGGAAGGTACTAGTCGTGTTTTTGTGTTCCGCTTCTTAAATATCACCGTCGCGAATTAATTTTGGTATAAGCATTGCTATCGGCCGCGCAGATTGCAACTTGTTGTTTTGCGCGGGAAATTTATCTTGACGCATTTAACCTAAATGCAAAGGATTTGTGTATTGCCTCGCTGTTAAATAAAGTTTTGCAGGGATCAGCCTAAAAGTGTTTTTGTGAATTCTTGCCGTCTGTGCGGCATAGTGCGATGAAACAAATTTTAAGCTGACGATTTCGTAAGAATTTTTGAGACGTGTGTAGCCAAACAACAGCCTGCGATGGAAGGCTAAACCCCAAGCTATTTGTGATGCTTGCAAGTATCGAGTACAACATGCTTGGAAAAATCATGAAAAAAGCGCGATTGCAGCAGCCCTGAAGCGGACATTTCATCCCTGACATCTTGTCAAAGCGACAAAGAAACAGCTACTGTCGTACAACGAAAAAACCAAGGTTAAAGACTTGTATCTGAAGCACGAAGGTGGAACGCTGGGGGATCATGTGACATGTGTTTTTGAGCCTGAATTGCCTGGTGATTAATCTAATTGGAAAAAAAAAGTGAAGCAAACAACCAAACCACTGTTTGTCAGTGTGCCCAAGTACAAGAAATAATGCATGTGTAAAGGTAAAAAGAATATTTGAATGGAAAGGATGCAAAAAGCCAGTGTAGACACATGAACATTGTTTTTCTGTGTTTAAAACTGAAACAGAATTTATTTTTAATAACTACCAAAAATTGATAGCACAAGTTAAGGCTTTGTTTATTATTATTTTTTAATGAGGGACGGGGTTTAACATCACAAAAATCATACATATCAGTTAAATAAATTGGAGCGGCATTATTGTCGCGTGAATCCAACAATACCTTATGATGCAAATCATAGGATTAGTTGCGAATTCTACTAGCGACCTTCTTTTTGGTAATGGTAATGATGATAATTCACCAGACAGTACTAAACAGTTCAATCACAACGAAGCATAACTTATCACAAGGGCAAACTATGTGTGCAACTTGGAGGAACAGTTTCAAGAAAAATGAAAGGGAATAAAAGCATTTAATTCCATAGCAAACTTATTACCATACATCCACATTTACCATTTTTGCAGCAAGATATTAAATAAATACACTTGCCAATAACACTGAAGCGGTTCTACTGAGAGAAAGATAATGGCTCCTGAAAGTTTTCAGGTGAAAAAGATATTGCATGTAACTAATTAACTAAAGTTGTATTATCATTTTAATTCCCAGATTATTATACAGTGGGAATACAAAGCAATTCTGAGACAGTTGACATCCGAAAGTCTTCAAATTAGCGTTTAATTAAGCCTCGTTCTCATTCCTGAAATAACATAATCCGTCGTGTGGCCTGTAAGATAAAAAAAGCAGCAGCAATCGCTTGTTAATCGCACCAAAGAAGGAAGACCAAAGATTGGTCAAAATAAATATTTACTTTGTGTTGAAGTTAACATCTCCTCAAGATCTAAGAGACTTTAGATGGTAAAAACTCTCAAATGAGTGAAAGAAAGAAGCTCCGACTCTGTGTCGACCAATGATGTTAAAATCAAGGCAACCTGATGACCCTGATTCAATTGGTACAGCTGGGGAATTTTGTTGGGACGAAATAGTAGAATGTCAGCTGTACAACTCCTGGTTGGTCCTTAGCTCTTTCTTGGTCATACAAGGAAGGTCCTATTTTTTCTTTTTTTTGCTAGCTAATTGTCTTTTTGTGTGTGTGGAATTTTAAGGCTTTAAATGTGTTGCATCTTAACTTGTATGGAAAGGTTGCAAGGTTTACTCATACCAGTAATTAAATAACAAATACAGCTCTAATGTAAGATACAACCTTCAGAGTACTGTTATTGTAATCACAAAATGTTAAATGGACAGAGAAACCATCTTTACAGATTAACTCTGGTGGGACTCTTTTCAAAGTTGGTTTCTGCTTTGCACCATACCTGATACCTGCAAAGGAGCTGATTTTTTGCACAAGAGTTGCTAGATGTTTGAAAGAACAAAGCCAATTGAAATTTTTTGTTGATTTTAAGTAAAATTCTACATTGCAATAAAGTGAAAATTTGTTATCGTAATAAGGGGTTTTCAACACTTCAAAAACTCGGAATGCGTGTTAATAAGATAACTGTCAACAGAAAGATTTGTAAAGCATACAATAACTACAAAAAACTCGCATAATGGAGTCTGCAATTGAGAAAAAAAGGTACTGTACATGATTTTTATGCACCTCATTTCAACAATTTTCTCCTTGGTCCCCATTCAAAAATAAAATAAACAATATTAATTTAACCTCTTATAGCGATATTTCTTGTTTACAAACATTGACGTCACATTTCTTTTGATATTCAAATTTGCCAACCACGGAACAAAAGAAGTCATTGTTTCAACAGCCAATTAGGTTCTGGTTAGCATATTAATAACAATGGGTGACGTCACGAGAAACATCGCCATAGACAGACAGGTAAGCTTATATGTGATGCTCAAATGCACGCTTTATTCAAGTTTTATTTATTTACAAGAAACAATTTAAGCTGTTACTAGGCTGGCTAGCAAATAGCGAGAAACTAATCGTGGCAAGCCCGACTGTAGACGAAATTATTTAGACATTTTTTTTTTTTCACATACAACAACAACATGTAAACATTACTCTTTGGGCTTTCAAATATTTAGAAAGTAGAAGAACTTAGGAGAAAAAGAGAAGAAAGCAGTTTAGGTAAAAAGAACAATATGTAAAGAGGAAAACTACAGACTATACTTAACCTTAGTTGGAAATTTAATTTTTCATCTTTCTATTAAATTTCCAACTAAGGCTAAGTATAGTCTGTAGTTTTCCTCTTTACATATTGTTCTTTTTACCTAAACTGCTTTCTTCTTTATATCGGCATAAGAGTTTTCAGTTTCTAGAATCTCAATTAGTTTTGTTCTAATAGTTTTCTTAAAATGATGCTGAAAAATGCCGAAGGCAATGCTTAGACATGTCTGGCCCGTGCAACAGAAATACCAAAATTAATTCGCGACGGTAATTTGAGAAGCGGAACACTTAAAGCCGATTAGTACCTTCCCTTGCAATTGGTCTTCTTCCTGATCTATTTCTTGTCGTCTCTTCGAGGGTGTTTTGACCAAGCATTTTGATTTTACAAATGTACAGATAATTGCCCCCACGTAACAAAATCTTCTAGGTAGAATTGGTTGAATTTTGCATCTTGCGGGTCCCTTTGCGACCCAAATTTTCGCCGCATGGTATGTCTGTTAGTGTTTTGCGAGCCAGACAAGGAGAGCGATAGAAAAAAAAAATGGCGACCGTTGATGGAGTATTTTTCACTTGATATAAGGAATCACGATCTAACTTCATTGTATGAAGTTCTCTGATTGGGCGAAAAAAAGACAATTGCGGAAATTTCCGCCCAATCAGAAAATCAGAATTTAATTCGCTCTGGAACTCGTCCGTTAAAGGTATGTTCCCAGGGGCTCTTCTCGCCTTACTTGAAAACTTTACGCCTGTCCCGATTCTCGTCTCGTCTCGTCTCGACTGAGACTGCCCCTGGGTCTCCGAGGATGAGGTTAGTGTTGACTCAGTTTACGCAAATTTGAAAATTGTTGCAATATTTATGCCATTTCCCACTCAAACAACGGGGCAGTCTGGTCCGTTTGCTTTTTTATGCATGTAAGTCGTGACACCATTCGCTCATGTGATCAATGTGCGATGAATGAACCCCTTCAACACAAGGAAATTGATGAGGTATGTACGATAAAGATGGCATTATTTTTCTAAGATCCGATACGAAAAGACAACTGACAAATGTGCTCACGTGAAGGTCAGTTTTAAGTTGATTCAAATTACGGATTTTTGTAAATTATTCCCACATTTATGCCATTTCCTACTTTTCTCTGCATGACGATACAAAAGAAAACAATGAGTGTCGCCAAGCAGTCTCGTCCGCAAGCTTTCCGCGTGACTTTTTACTTGAGTGATGAATTCGTGACTCAATTCGCTCGCGTGACTTCTTAAAAACGGCTAGTCCCTAAATGGTTAGGTTAACCGAAAAATGTTTGAAATTCGTGGACCCAACAAACTATAGAGCCATACCAATAATACCTGCGCATGCAGTGGCGAAAGTGTTTGAGCGAATATTCTGCGATCAAATATATTATTATTATTATTATTATTATTATTATTATTATTATTATTATTATAATGGCTTTATTCAGCATTTCCACAAGGTGGCTCTTCATCTGCTAAAATATATCATCTAAAATAAAAATAAAGGTAAAAAAAGTAAAAGAGTAATAAAAATACAATAATAAAAATAAATATATCTATTTACAGTGCATAATAGAAACGTTAAGCTAAAAAATTATCTTTGACCTTTTTCATTAAAAACTTAAAAGTCATCTTAGAAAACTGGTTAAAATCAAGACAGTTCCTTACACATCCAGGTAAAATGTTAAAGCTTTTACCAGCTTGGTCTTGATAAATATATGACACTAGTGGGATTTCAAGCTGCATAGCTGCACTGGACCTCAGCGTTCGATTGTGCATAAATTGCTTCAGTCGCAGGTAACCTGGCCATTCACGAGAATAAATCGCCTTATGAATTAGCTTTAAATATATAATTATCTTGCTGGTAACAAATTACTATCAAATCATTAGTCGGGCTTTCGTTCACTTCGCTCAACCGTAACTGCTCTACTCGAAGCCACTGACAGCTGGTCTATAAAATGTTGGTCATGGTATTGTAAATGCAGTCGTCTTCTCTGATCTCAAAAAGGCATTCGATACCATAGATCGCGATCTTTTATTTGTCAAAACTTCAACATTCCAGGATAACAGGTTTCTCTAATCGCTAGTTTGATTCTTATTTGAAATGATGTACTTAGACTTTCTTAGTTAATGGCTGTAATGTACCAGTCAATTCCAAGTGCACCCATTCCCTCCCCCCTCCCCGGGCATACCCGGGGCATTTGACAAGAAGATATCTCCGCATATTAGGGAATTTGACACGAAACGAAACCCGTACGGGTGGGCATTTGACTATCAACGGTCAACGGTCAGCGGTCGCTGAGAGAAATTGTTGACAGGTATCACCGCCCTCGCCACAATATCCCTTTTCACTTGCATTACAATGTAATATAACGTGGATGTGAGGCAATTTTGGGTTAAACAAACAGCTCGAAATTGCCTCACAAACATGCTCGATAACATTGTAATGCAAATGAGAAAAACTAACAGTGAAAAGGGCTATTACACGTGTGTCGCCTTTGTACCGAGCAACAGTTTGTTTGTTTGTTTGTTTGTTTTCTTTATGAAAAATGCCGTTGTTTGAAGTCTGTAATGAGGAAAAAACCAACCGTAAAGAGTTTGGTCAACTGTTCAAAATTAATAAACAAATAAGAAATAAAGGTTTCATGACAACGGCCTCTAACGCTGGAAAAGGTTTTTAGTTCTCTAAGTCCTTTTACTGCAATTAAAATTGTTTCCTTCCACGGAGGGTGGGGTATGTGACATTTTGCGAGGTCCTAACCGGTGGGGCATTTGGCGGAGTCAACATAGGGGGCATTTGATCATTTTTTTTGTAAAGGTCAAATGCCCAGGGGTTTGCCCTTGGAATTTCACTGGTACATAAGTCATCCGAAACTTCTTTTACGAGTGGTGTACCGTAAGGTACTATCTTATTCCCCTTGCTTTTTTTGTTATATATAAATGACCTTCCCAACTGCTTATCCTATTCACAACCAAGAATGTATGCAGACGATACAAATATTTCTTTTAACGGCTCTGATATTAGTGGGATAAATGATTGTGTTAATCATGATTTGTATGATATGTCGGTCGCTGCCAATAAATTAACTCTAAATGTGACAAAGACTCAATTTTTATTAATTGGCACCTGGCAGAAATGTCAAGGAAGTACCTAATATTACTATTAATGATACTCCTATCAAGCAAGTTTCCTCATCGAAGTCACTGGGGCTTAACATTGATAAAAATCTAAATTGGGAAAGTCAGCTGATATCAATACTATCGAACGTATTAGGAATTTCGTCCCACGCAAAACCTTAACTACTGCTCATAATTCCCTCGTTCAAGGGCACTTTGATTATTGCAGTGCTGTGTGGGGCAATTGCGGAAAATGCCTCGCCAAAAAGCTCCAAAATCTCCAAAATCGGGCGGCAAGTGTCATAACCTTCTCAACGGCGCTAACGTTAACGGAGGTGAATTCATCCATACCCTAGGGTAGAGAAACCTGAAAGATCATCGTGCGATCTTTAAATCCACTTTAATGTATAAAATACACAATTATAGAACGACCTACCTTCCTATAAGAGATTTAAGGGATACTGGGATAAAGCTTGCAATTCTACTTCCCCGCACAGAATTCTACAAACGAAGCTTCAGCTACAGTGTTGCGGTGTTGTGGAATAGCCTACCTCACCACCTGCGTACAGCGTCATTACTAACAGAGTTCACATCTCAAATATTGCACCACAGATTCCAAAGCGAGTGAATCTTTTGGTGATCTATGAGCGCAGCAGTAGAATACTGAGTAGAATACTGCAGTCTTTAGTGTTAAATGTTTATCATTATTTTTTACCGTGAACGATCTCTTGGTGATCCGGTCTATTTGATACCCTCTATCTAAAGGAGAAGGATGGTATTGGTCATTCCATGGTTTCTCTCTTATGGCGCTGGCATGATCAGTCAAGGGTTGCCCTTCGACCATTTGTTGCAATAGATCGTTTTCACTGTCACGCAATAAAAAAAATAAATCAAAAACTATCCAGTGCAAAACGCTAAGAAATTGTTATCTTATAGAAGATAAAGAAATAAGACACTTGTCCAAGTTTTAGGCCTCTGCGTTTCCCCAAACTTCAGATATTCGTCGAAATGTTTCGCAGAAATTTACAGAGCCCAGTATGAAAACGCCATATTGGTGTACCTCAGTGGTACACCAATATGGCGGCCGGAAAATAGTGTAAACATCTGGAACTGACTTTGGCTATCTAGGCGACTGATTATCACTACTGAAAAAACAAGCATTTACATAAGCACTTTTCCTAATGCTCTAACTTCTAAAAGGGCTCAAAATCATGAGATAAGTATATATTTTTCAACAAACTTGATCGTAGCTTTGTGTCACGCACCTACATAATCCGGAAATTCAAAATGCTCTGGTTTCCAAACGAAGCACGCTATTGAGCTGTGAAATTGTCAACAGATATAGAATATGCCGCTTCTTATGCCTGATGAGGATAAAAACTTTGGTGGATCTTTAGTTTTAGATTTTGGAAGGTGATGACGTCACGTGAAAACGATCTATTGTTTGTTGATGTGGCCTTCGCGCAATCCGATCTTAGCTCTTTCTATAATGACTAGCGACACATATGAGATGGGTGAAGTGTCACTAAGGCTCATTGTGTTTTATCTTTGGCGCTCTGACGAGGGCCAACAAGCCTAAAACAGCTGTCTGCTTCTGCTTTCTAGTTTGAGCGTTTATCATTCTAGGATTGGCCGACCGTAGTTCCATTTTGAAGAGAATGCCTTCGTGAACGTTGTTTGATCTCTCCGAACAGTGGTGTGTTTACGCTTATCACGGTTTGTGTTGATCAAACGTAATGCAGAGATCGTTACACGGCATTGCAGTCTTGAGTGTTAAATGTTTATTAGTAGAATAGACTATGGTATTAGGTAGCTGTTAATTATTTTAATAAAATGTAATTTCCTGAAGGATTAACCATGGGTAAATAAAGGTTGACTTTGACTTTGACTTTGGACGCATCCAGTCCATATTCTTTAGTTTCAGGCCCCCATCTGGTTTGTAGTAGCCAGAAGCTAGTCAGCTCTGGCAAGACACCAGAATGATATGAAGTTATCCTCGCCACCTTAATAACCCTTCGCAAGCCATAATTTTAGGGGGCTTCCTCTTGCTTATACTAATCAATATTAAAATATTGATTAGCATGTACTTGGGTTTTTTTAATATTAATTAGTATATGCAAGGGGAACCCCCTTCAGCGCTGCTGCTATTGTGACAGGAAATGTCGGCTCTAACAAAGCATAAAGCAATATCCAAGGGTACCGAAAAATTGCTTTATGCTTTGTCAGAGCCGACATTTCCTGTCACAGTAGCAGCAGCGCTGAAGGGGGTTCCCCTTGCATATACGTACTAATTAATATTAAAAAAAAACCTAGTACATGCTAATAATATCCAAAAACACCAGTCGCTCGTCGAGGGACTGGTGTTGTTGGATATTACAAGACTTAATCTTCAGCTGGTGAACACAAAGACCTCTTCTAGAGCCGAGAGTTATATTTGTTCTTGTTCTGTTTCCATCCTATGTGGATACCTAATTCAGTTACGCAAAGCAAAATTACAACGTAAGTGACGGACCCTGTGTCGTTAGTCAATACTAACCCAAAATGTGAAAGGATATTTCCTACTTTATTTACAAACATGCATGAATGCTGGACCTCAGGAATCTCGTTCAGCTCTGACGTCGTAGTTTGATTTCAAAATAAAATTAATAAACTGCGGTGTAATATGCGAACTTCGATGAATCCTTGTTGCACTGCAGAAAAGCCTGCTAACCCCATCGAAGCAAGCGGAGCAGTCACCTCCTCTTCGTTCCTTTACCATGAGTAAGTACTTAAACATACTCCTATCGGCCTTTATTTGTAGTCTACAGTTGTCAAGATATTGTTGCAGAAAATCACAGTTTCCGCGTTGGTAAGCCAACCCGGAAAGTCATCTAATCTTATGCATCACTGAATGATGCTACCTGCAGATTGCGTAAAGAACTTAATTAAGTTTTATGCCATTTTTGGCATTTTTGGATGGGAAAATGCCTCACGTCCAATCTTAGCATCCTTTCTTGTCATAGTATGGCAAGCCAAATGTAGAAATATTCAATTCGTTTAATTTTCTATATAGTGTTGTATTATGTATCCAACTATGCGTTTAATCTTCAACTTGTATTCAATATTCAACGCGTTATTCAATATTCAACTTTCCATTCAACATTAAACTATTCATTTTATATTCAATTCTACATTCACTCTTTCAATTACCTATTCAACATTTTCAACTATTCATTCAGCAGTCAACTTTACTTCAACATTCAACTCTTTTGAGCCCTCACTTCTGGTCAGTGTCGCAGATCATTGCTTGCTAAAAAGATGGCGGCGGCGGCTAGAATGCCGGCTACGGAAATAGAAGATTATGAAAATGACACAAGGCTCCACTTCAATGTGGAGTCTGACCTTCCAAGGTTTCTTGACTCGGTTCTTCAAAGAACTAACTATATTTCCCAGACAAAAGTGGATGAGGAAATTTGCGGAGCAGCATAATGTTGTTGTCGATCAATCGGTGCGTTTGCTTCGTATACTCCGAGACAGCAGTTTGAATATTAACGCCCATGACAAAGAAACCATAGATAATCTCTCATCAGCGTTCAGTGTCTTATCAGTCCTGCACCAATGTTTGGCTAGAGCAGCCGTGTCTTCCACCACAGTCGCAAAGAAGACGGTGTTTGACCAGAATTTTTCAGGCTTGTTTACGCAATTGCTAAAATCAACAACTGCGAGGATCGTTCGTTTTACTTGAATATTATAGGACTTAAAGATAATGCTTGTTTAGAGTATCTGGGATTTCCACTTTCACCACCCTATGGTCTGCACATTCTCAAAGCCCAACTGTATGGCCACACGAGGATGAATGTTGTGAAAAGTACGGTACTTCCTAGAGTATGGACATCATGGTTTTAACCATTTTTTGACAGGTTATTGGAATTACACTTTAAATATATTATACGCCTCGAAAACCCATTGATACAACCGTGAATGACGAGCTTCCAGCGAGTTAAAGAATAGTGCCCATCTAAGTGCCATAATGAATTGGACCATGGGACCTGGTATACCCTTCGTGAAACAAGAATTCCCCACCTCAAAGCCCTGTTTTATGGGTCCGGTCGAGCTAAGCATTCCCTTACGCGTCTTCTTTACACTCTCAATCCCAGGGATCTTAAGTATCCCGTCATATACACTTGTCCACTTGTTTCTCCATGTTCACTTATATAACCTCGCACTACGTCGTTTAACTCGTCATTAGACAATTTACTAAACGACTTAAAGTCTTCTAAACCATAATCTCTGATACTTCTTGATATAGTCCGACGAAATACTCCCAACATTTGCACAATTCTAGTGTAAGTAAATCCTAAACCCAGAAGGTCTTCTAGTAGTTCTGCAGATATGTCGAAAGCCAAGTTACCGGGTTCACCACTTTTCAGCCTGGGACAAACATTCTTTGCCACTGTGGTGGGAGACACGGCTGCTCTAGCTAAACATTGCTGCAGGGTGGATAAGACATCACTGAATGCTGATGAGAGATTATCTATGGTTTCTTTGTCATGAGCGTTAATATTCAAACTGCAGTCTCGGAGTATACGAAGCAAACGCACCGTTTGATCGACAACAACATTATGCTGCTCCACAATTTCCTCATCCACTTTCGTCTGGGAAATATGGTTAGTTCTTTGAAGAACCGAGTCAACAAACCTTGGAAGGTCAGACTCCACATCGAAGTGGAGCCTTTTGTCATCTTCATAATCTTCTATTTCCGTAGCCGGCATTCTAGCCGCTGCCGCAGCCGCCGCCGCAGCCATGTTTTCAACAAGCAATGATCTGCGTCACTGACCAGAAGATGTGAGGGCTCAAAAGAGTTGAATGTTGAATGAATAGTTGAATGTTGAATGAATAGTTGAATGTTGAATCAAAGTTGAATGCTGAATGAATAGTTGAATACTTTAAAAATTAAAGTTGAATGTTGAATAAATAGCTGAAAATGTTCAACAGGTAGTTGAATGGAGAAATAAAATGAATGTTGAATGGAAAGTTGAATATTGAATAACGCGTTGAATGTTGAATACAAGTTGAATTTAAAGGCATAGTTGAGTACATATTACAAAACTACATATAAAATTAAACGAATTGAATATTGCTACAATTGGCTTGCTATACCTCGTTATTAAGAAAAAAATGTCCTCCGTCTCAGCCAAGCAGTGTTCAGGTGCTCAAGTGGAACTTTGACCCAATTCAATCATCAAGACACCCGGAAACTATTAACAGTCTCATAAACAAGTTCGAGGGTAATACGATAAAAGAACAAAATTCAGTCAAGTTTATTCCTTAAATACCGTTTTGTCTCAAGGAAGAAACATGCGCTTCTCGTGCTTTGCTTGCGGAAACTATGCTGTGTATAATTTTTTTCACACTTTCT
>BLFP01001691.1:0-2500 GCA_014634505.1 Montipora efflorescens | reverse complement strand
AGGAATTTTTCAATGCCAGTGAGTTCATGTTGGCAGTACGTGTATTTTCGGAGAAGCATCCTATTCTTTGAACTTAGCAAGTATCATGAATATTGACTGACCCGGCAGGACAGCCTGACCCAATCACGAGGCATCTTTCTGTTTACTTTTCGGGGTTTGTCAAAGTTCTTCAACCAAACTTCGAACGTCCTTAATTCATTTAATGCAGCGTATTTCAAAGACAGACGTATTTTACTGTACATCGAATCATGAAGGTCAAAACTTATCTCTGACCAGGTTTCTCTTCTCTTTGAATTGCATATAGGTTTGCAAAATGAGAAACAGGATTAAGGAATTAGAGGAGGAGAAGGTAAGGAACAGTGAGTCAGAGTAAAATTTTAGCTTCTATTTATGGTTACGTAAAAATGGCGCCTGAAATAGTTGTGGCAGGTCATTCGAAGTGCAGCCGAGAGCAACAAAAGGACGGAAGCAGAAACCTTATTAAAACTTGAGTTAAATTGTTCATTTCAACCTTCAGAAAACGTTTTCAACCCAAATTCGACGAAACGAGGAATTGGGTTGAAAGAAAAGGAAATCACCGCCCTTATACCGGACAAGTTAGTCGGAATTTAAAAAAAAAGCCAGTCTAGATGTTTATATCAGCGGTGATCTACATCTTAACTTAAAATTTGTATATGCTAGACTGCATGACCTAATGACAAAAGAAACTTATTTGACTTTGGCTTATTTCTTGCCTGTTAACTGCTGATATCGAGGAAATCCTCGAAGGAAAGAAAAAAGGTAGGATAAAGCAATTTGCCGTCAAAAGCACGGCTGAATCCGTCTATTGACCCTGAATCGAAAGACAAAAAGGTGTCGAGGTTGACAGCAAGCAATAAGGAATTGCAGGATGGTGGAAAGCACTGAGAAAGTGGAGACAAGTGTGTATCGCGCCTCTAATCATGAAATAATGCGTACATTTACAGTTCACTCGTTAACTGAATATGTAATTGCTTCTTACATTCTACAACTGATTGAGCCATTGTTGTGGAACTAATTCTGTATTGTGTAGACCGATTCTTGTGTGCAATTGTGTACACAACTTTAATGCTTTGTTCGATTGAATAGGACCCTAATTAAATTGTTACCTCTGCATTCCTTTAGGATTGCCGAATATGTATATGTTTTGCTTTTTGCTCTATGTAAAAGGTTACATGTTGATTGTTGGATACTTTCCATTTAAGTTAAACTCTGTGTTGTAAAATCATGTGAGGTGAAGAGCACAACATCCATAAGAAGGAATTTTTTCAATGCCAGTGATTTCATCATGTTGGCTGTAAGTGTATTTTCTACAAATTGAGAAAGACTGGCGCTTATGCAACCTATAGCAAATATCATGAATATCGACTGACCAGTCAGGACAGACTGACTCAAGCGTGAGGCGTCTTTCGGTTATTCGGCTACATTCTAGAATACCTGTTCACTTCTTTTGGTTTGTCAAAATTCTGCCACCAAACTTCGAACGTCCTTAAAGTGCTCATTTAATGCAACCTATAATATAGATTTGTTTTATATCGAATCACGAACGTCAAAACTTATGTCCGTGTTCTCTTTGTACTGCGTAGGTCTTCAAAATTAAGGAATTAGAGAAGGAGGTAAGGAACAGCGAGTCAGAGTAAATATTAGCTTCCAATTTTGGTTACGTAAAAATAGCGCCTGAAATAGTTGTGGCACGCCGGTTCATTCAAATTGTAGCTGAGAGCACTAAATAGGACAGATGCGCAAGCCTTAAAGTTTGAGCTTTTTTTAAAAATTGTTCATTGCAACCGTGCGAAAACGTTTTTAAGCCAAATTCGACGCAACGAGAAATTGGGTTGAAAGAAAAGGAAATCACCGCCCTTATACCGGACAACTTACTCGGAATTTTGAAGAACGCCAGTCTAGATCAACTAAAACTTTTATAACCTTGGTGATCTACATCTTAAGTTAGAACGGGTATGCCACAACTTGACCTAATTACAAAAGAAACTTATTTGACTTTGGCTTATGTCTTGCCTGTTAACTACTGATATCGAGCAAGTCCTCAAAAGAAAGAGAAAAGGTGGAATAAAACAATTTCCTGCCAAAAGCAATGCTGAATCCTTCTAATGACCTTTTCACTGCCACAAATGCCATTGACACTTCACTGCGGATATGATCCATTTCATGTATCATTTCATCGTTGATTCATTCCTCACGGGAACATTAGAACCCACAAATGACCAGCTCCCAAGGTCAATGGCTTCATAGCTCAGTTGGTTAGAGCGTCGCACCAGTATCGCGAGATCACGGGTTCAAACCCCGTTGAAGTCCTGAATTTTTCAGGCTTCTTTACGCAATTTCAAAAGTTGCGTTCACAACTGCGAGGATCAGAGCTTCACTTAATTTCATATCCGCAGTTCATATATGATCCATTTCATAGATCATTTCATCGTAGATTTTACTCTGTCTAACGCCAGACGATTTTATTCGTCAATGGGGA
>BLFP01001690.1:7500-10748 GCA_014634505.1 Montipora efflorescens | reverse complement strand
ACAGTGTAACAATCAAATCAGAAGTTCCTAAAAGTACAAGGCATTTCATGCTATAGGAACCTTCTACTCTCACCAGTTTCAAACAGGACGCATTATGCATAAACCAAAAAAAATTCCATATTAAAGCGACTTTCAGATGACCCTAGAAAGCAAATGTAACAACAGAACGTAAACAAAAATGCAAAAACTGGCTTATCGAACAAAAACAAACGAGTGCAAATTTTTCATTGGCATAACGAATGCAAACAACGTCATCACACCATAGAACTTTCTGGAAAGCGATTGGCATTTTGCTTTGGCATCATTTGAAATGCATGTATTTTAAATTAATCAGTTTCGAACTGTTTACTGCCCAAATTAGGAGTTCCCTTGGCAGGAATAAGGAAAAGCTTTGTTTTAATCTTGCCAAACATTGGTCCCTGAAAAAAATTGCGACCACTTTTTCAAGGTCATCCAAAAGTCGTTTAAATTAATTTAGTAATGTTTGTTCCTTTTGCTAAAGTTGACTGTCCATAGATACTAATTATAATTTAAGATAGGTACGCAATGCATACATGTACATGTGTGGGCTTTGCAGCTTTCCCCAAACGGTCAACCAAACTTGCATCTCATCCCCTTAGCCTTTCCCGATACTCCTCCCCTACTTTGTACAATGTACTCTTCACCTATTCATCAAAGTGTTTTCATTTAGACTGTGAACCCCTCTAATATTGGTTTGTTTCCAGGGAAATCTGCCAAGACCTGCAGTCCACATAAAAGTGTGTGTGAAAATAAATTTCATTACGATGATCGTGAACCCAGTGTTTGAAAATAGAACTGGCTTAAAAAGGATAGTTCCGAGCCGGAATATATACATGTATATACTAGCCACCTTATCCCAAAAGCTGCACTCAGCCGCCCAGGAGTGGCTAACAATTCATAGACATGACCAGGAGCTGCAATGTTATTACATATGGCTTCCCCTTCACATTTTATCTTTTTGTTGAATAAATCTGTCAGTGGGTTATGCTAAAACAGTAATTAGAAGGCTTGCTCTCACTTAGTTCCTATCAACTTTGATAGTTGGCATGGGGGTTCACACGTCGCCATCTTGAGCCTCAACGTGTTATTTATAGGCAATCACAAACAATTCCTTTCATATGGTAAACTCAACTTAACCCATTGACTCCCGGGGGTTCCCCATTGATGAGTAAAATCGTCTGGCGTTAGACAGAGTAAAATACTAAGTCTGGCTGGTTGAGGCCGTTTGAATGTGAAAGGCTTAACTTAAGGATGCTCGAAAGGGTTTCCAGCTGAGCGCGCCCGTGTATGCCACACACTCCATTCGAAAACGGCTTGCGTCACCTCATGATTCAAAATCGCTCACCTTTCTGCTAATTCCTATATAATATGGAATGTAAATAGACATCACCTATTCAAATGGTTTGATGGTCGCTTAAATCCATTGGTGTTGGCCTGTAGCTCAACTCACGTGCAGACTTGAATTAGCACGTAACGCATGCGTAAATGCTGATCTTGTAACCCCCTCATTTTTCCTGATTTTGCAACTTTACTTGTTTATATCTCTGCTTCCGGACCCTGAATCCCGTCTGTATTTCAAATTTAAAAAAAAACTGATTTTTCTGAAAAACTGGCCTACAGATTCCGTTGAATTTTAAATATTTTTATTAGAGATTATTTCTAACATTATCTGGTAATGCTGAATGGGTAGATTTCACCGCCCTGTTTCTTCAAAAAAGACAATATATGTTGATTTTAAGGCTCAAACAAATGCCTAATATTGTTGCCATGGTTACATTACTTTGGAGGGAAATATAATGTGAGAAATCTGCAATGGGTACTTAATAACCTGGCCAAATTTAGTCTTGATATAATTACCCTAACTCATAGTTAATAGATGTGGGCTTGTTTCATGTTTTTGTTCACTTCTGCACAAAACCTGACAAAAACATGCTTTTTTCGGCAGGATAACCAATCAAAAGTTTGGACTAATTTATTCGAAATTCACTTGCGAACCAAAAATATTTGTTCATGAATTGTGAAGGATCACGTAAACGATCCTTCACAATGAGCGAGTAACAAACATCGTACAAACAAGCCAACTATAAAGTAATTTGTTTATTTATATTATGTAAGTACAGAGATCAGAAAGTAAACCCATTGACTCCCAGGGGTTCCCCATTGATGAGTAAAATCGTCTGGCGTTAGACAGAATAACCTGGCCATTTTAGGCCAGTTTGGACATCAAAGGGTTAATTAATGGGGACAGGAGTGAGTGATTAATGAGGTAAGTGTTAATCGAGAGGCTATCAATCCACCGATTGTGAACTCAAGTCCTAAACAAATAGCAAAATTCAACATAATATTAGCCAATCAAAAGACTGATACAACAATTTTTCACTAGTGAAAAAATCGTCCGACAAATCAAAAGGCCGATACGACAATTTTTCATTATTGAAAACATCATATGTCATGTCATTTTTATTTCATCACGGAAGTGCATGTAAATCTCTAAACTTATGTAATAAAGTATTGTATATAATATAATGTTGAATGTGACAAGGAAAAGCTAACACAACAGCACTCAGACCAAGCTCAATGGGAGCACAAATATTTTTAATTCTGTGACACTTTAATATCAGACACTGAGATTTTGTTGTTCAACTCGCACAATTCAAATAATCAAGCCTACAAATGTTGGCTTGCGAAAGTACCAAAATGACTTGTTTGCTACGTGCGAGTTCGCTACATGTTCGCTACCGCATAACCGAGTTCGCTACCAAATTTTAACTTTATTAACATCCAAAAAAATACAAATGGCAATGACAGGCATACTTTAATACATTCTATAAACTTCACTACCTAAGTGTAACTTAGGTCTAAGCTCGAAGATGACGTGACTATAGTTTTTGATTCCACTATCAACTTGATTTAACTCAACGATTTTAATGACTGTAATTCCAGAAAACTACCGATCGACAATCTCAGTCAAACTCTAAAATGAACACCCTCGGGTCACATCAGTCAAAAGTTCCCTACATATTCAGTTTCCTGTGTGATGTATCTATTCTATTCTATTCTATCCTGTGTGGTGATGTCACGCAACTCCAGAGAAAACGGTATCAACTTTTTAGGCAGTAATGAAACTTCTTTATAAACAAACATATTTATTCCTTACAACTAAACCTAGGTACATGTTGGGATGTGTGGGTTGTCCGATTGACACCTAATTGAAATTGTTTGATCCT
>BLFP01001690.1:0-2500 GCA_014634505.1 Montipora efflorescens | reverse complement strand
GAATGAGATACAAAAGTGAACAAATTTGTACTGGCTACATGTTATGACATTTATATGAAACGGTCTACAAGGTCTACCACAACTTTTCACTGAGAAAATAATATGATATCACATTTCTTGCTGTTGCGATGGTAGACCTTGCTTGGATGATAGACCCTTGGTAAATGGAATAGATGATATGTACAGGATTTCTAACTGTGTGAACTTTATTATGAATCATCTGGTAGTGTAGTGGATTGAGTAGAAAAGAAAGTACTCGTTGAATTGTGCTGTTTGCTGGATACGATTTTTAACTGTAATGCCACCATCCCCATTGGCGTCACCAAGGAACACAATAAATGGTATTGTGTTATGTAATACGAGTCATGTGTAACTTTCGGAGCATCACGGAAGCCAAACGCTTGAAAATCGATGCCACTATACATGTGTGTCAATAATTAATATCCTTTCATGTTTGGTACAATGTGCTTTGCACTTCGCGTGCAAACTTCTGAAATGTTTCAGAGGTTATACGACGTCTAACAATTTTTTGTTTAGTTTCTTCTTTTCTACGTTGAAAATTTTCCTGTTCAACATTCCTAATAAAGTTTTCTACATATGTTGCTCCCACTTGTTGATTAAGGTTTAGTGGCTCAACATCTTCTCTATGTTCTTCAAGATTACCTTTATCAGCTTGCTTTTGCTCCCCTGAGTTATCATGAGCCTTAACTTCAACATGATTTTTCAACGTGCAATCAAAAACTGATGTTCTAGAATCCTTACAGTCAAAGTCGTGAAACTCTCTTTCCAGGAAACCAACATCACGACTATGAAGAAACATGCAAGAAACTGGATCGTATAATTTGTAACCCTTCGTGCCATCTGGATATTCTACGAAAATAACTTTTGGAGAGGCAATCAAACACTCGAAGATGAGCAACATCTGGTTTTCGGTTTAACAGGCATTCATAAGGAGTGATTCTTCCAGAGCAGCAGTGGGACTTCGATTCCAAAGATAGACAGTCATATTCACAGCTTTGGCCCAAAAGTTCACAGATAGGTTTGAATGAAACATCATTGACCTAGCTGATTCCACTATGGCACAATTCATTCTTTCAGCTAAACCATTTTGGGCAGGGTTGTTTGGCACTGTCAACTGACGAGTACTGTAATTCCCTTCTGCTTCAAGGACTCATCAAAGTTCTTGGAACAGTATTTGCCCCCATTGTTGGAGCATAAAACTTTGATTCGGTTGCCAGAGACATTCGTAGCAAAATTATGAAATTCCTTGAATTTCTCCAGAACTTCACTTTTATTCTTCATGAAGTAGACACAGGTGTATCTGTTGTAATCATCGATAAAGGTAACATAATAACGAGAACCTCCAAGCGAAGAAACTGACCTCGGACCTCAAACATCACTGTGAATTACCTCAAATGTTTGAGTGGAACATTCAGAATGTCCTTGGGGATATGGACAACGGTGTTGCTTGCCCGTAATGCATGCTTCCCAAACAGAACTCCTCTCATCACTTACACTGTTCATTTTCAGTAGATTCTTCTCCAAGTCAGGTACATACAATACATCGCGAGGACAAAAAAGTTGGATGTGGTCATCAATGACAGCCTTAATACGATAGTTTCCTTTATCTTACGCTAAAATAGAGCGATGATCTCCAAGGTTCACCACACGAGGTTGTTTAAACTCCACATATTCTGACAAGCAATCCTTCTCAAATGTCATATGTTGAGTAGCTACCAGCGTCTATTATTCAGTTAGACCCGCCAAATTCATGAGATGTAGGTAGTGTTATATAAGTGACTCCATTTATAAGAGAGCTTAGACTGTTTTTTATTCGAGTGTCACTTGATACTTAAACATGTCACGTAACATGTAACATCTCCCCTTTTCTGGTTTTTTTTTTTGTTTTTTTTTTGCTTTATATATATATTGTAAAGAACATAGAAAACGAAAAGAAGAAAAAAAAACTACTACTTGGCTACTCAAATAAACGGTAATGTCTCCATTTGACCTATATCATCATTCAGTCTCTGATAGCATCTGATCAAAAAATCATACAAGGAAATAGAATGATATAAAACATGAACAAAAAAACAAATAATCACTGTTCAGTTCATTCGTCGTATCCGTATCAAATAGGTGCTTTTACTGTTCTTGTACGAGTTGCCCTTAGCGGAACAGCAGGGGTGCTCTGTTGGGTACCACTTTTCAGCATCTGTGCTGTTGCCTTGTTCGAATTCTGGACATTTAGCTCCGAAACTGGCTCCTTTTGTTTAGGTTTATCCGTTCCAGGAGGTGTCTTTGTCTCTCCTTGATTATGAGGGCCGATATCTCTCTTGGGCTTCAAAGCCTCTCTGTTTCGATGTATGATAGCACCATTGACTTCTACCATATATGAGCGATCAGACAGCTGCTCTACACATGTACCTGCTTCCCAGGTTTTATTGCGCTGCCCTGCTACTCTGACTTCTTGTCCTATTTCCAGCTCTGGAAGTACGAT
>BLFP01001689.1:378286-380385 GCA_014634505.1 Montipora efflorescens | reverse complement strand
GTATTGTTGTAAGCATGTGCAGTGGGATCTCACTATCTCGAACTCTCTGGGGAAAAAAATGGCTCGAGTTAACAAGGATTACTAGAAGTCAACCAACAAAACAAGACATCAAAATATTTTAAAAGAGTGTTCAGTAGGGAAAACAGCAAATGCAAGCAAAAGAACGAATCGAAAACTCTCATTTGGAGGAGGCAATGGAGGAAATGCAACCTCTTGGTTTGTACGCTTTCCTTGAAATCCGGAAATCCCGGGTTTAAGACCCTTGATTCTGGTAGTCCCTGGTACAACTTCTCAGCAGCAATTGTTAATAGCCAACTGGTTTGCCTCCGACCAGTTTGGATTTTTAACAGTTGTTGTTGTTGTTGTTGTTGTTGTTGTTGGTTTGTTTTATGTTTCATTGACTCTGAAAAGCCTCAATGGGGAGTAGCCAATTATGTATGTACTTGTGCTTGATTTCTCATGGCGTTATTCCTCCGCAGTTTTTTCGTAAATGAAAAAATCCTTAATACATGTGTTTGGTAATTTCTTGTAAGGAATTAAGTCTTACGTTTGTACAATTTTGAGTTTTCTGCTTCTATTGAACATGTGCCAGTTACAGGAGAAGTTTGTATGTAAAAATCATTACTATTGGAACTGTAATAATCATTCTAAAAAGACTCCGGTACGAATAGCAAAAAAGGTCGTCGGTGTACGGGTGACGTACGAATAGCTACTTTGCTTTTTTTTTTTTTTAAGGCAGAGTAAGCGTCGAACTCTGTTTGTACTCTGTTTTTTTTTTTTATGCAGTGAACCGATATTAACCAAGCAAAGCATTGTATTTAACTCCATATATCTCTGTGTATCGACTGCATTCTGTGTTCAATGCTCTAGGTTCGTGTCTGTGAGGGGAAGGAACCATTGCATTTCTTTATGATCTTCAAGCACAGACTGCTCATCTATCAAGTAAGTGTCTTTATCAACGGATTTTGATTTTCATTGCGGGGTGTCTCAAAGGTGAGAGTTGACTGTAGTTGGTCGATTCAAGTGATGATTCAGTTTACAAAATAAATGGCTTTTTCCAACCGTCTGCCCTTGTCACCGTGAACAGGATTGACGGCACTTGAAAAAAGAAATTGCGTTCGTTTCGCTCACAATACCAAGTCGATTTTCCTACTCAGGCAAGTCACTTCGCCCTCAACCCTTCCGTCGGTCCACCAACGTAACTGAAGACAATCGATAGGATTTTACTTTCTAGAAACCAATTTGATCAATGAGTTCAGATGAAATGCAACTTGCTTTCTTTTAGCACCAAACTTTGCCGTTTGAGTGTTGCGGGACAGACAGGCAGTCTTTATTCTAACACGATCGTAATCGTAGCTATGCAGCTTAGCTTGTAGGGTCATGCATAAGCGAATGACAATCGTGACAAACGATGATCCCTCAAACGTGGCAGATTTGTCACTCCAAGCACCGACACTTACAACACAAAAAGTCAATTGAATTATTGAACAACACAGCTAATATTTGGATTTACTAGGAGGTTTTTCACCTTTCGCGTAAACGTCAACTAAATTAGCGCAGCAAATATTCGTAAGTTTTTTATTTTTGGTTATTCTAGTGCTCTTCTTGGCAGGGCTGTGCGCGGATCTCCTCGAATAATTACTCTTAACCGGTTTAAAACCCGACCCTGCTATGACCAGTTTGAATTTTAACGCCTGCCCAGTGGCGGAAGAGTGGAAGTGACGTTGCATTGACGTCACGTCACGCATGCGTGACAGAACATCGAGGAGATCCGTGCAGAGGTTTCCTTTCCTCGCGAGGGAGGGAAATCAAGGAAACGTAAAAATAGGAATTGACTTCACGTGTGTGGGCGAATCGACTTAAGAATGAGCGAATTGCCGTGTTGGGGAAACGAGTTGCAGGCAAAACGACCTGCTTGAAAAAAAAGGGTTCCTAGAGGGGTTGTTATTTTCTTTTTTCTTGCCTCTCCAGTTGTGTCTAAACCTCTTCCATTCACACTTTTTTATCTGTCTGTGCTTGTATCTAGAATCAGTTGTGAAGCGAAGGAGACCGGTGCCTTTTAATCAACTAATATCCGACTTGAACGCAAAACAAGAAAA
>BLFP01001689.1:363286-370786 GCA_014634505.1 Montipora efflorescens | reverse complement strand
TTCAAGTTCTGGCCCCAGTTGTTGAAACGATGGATAGCGCTATCCGTCAGATAAATCACTATCCAGTGGATAAGTCATAGTGAAACCAATTGCGCTATCCAATGGATAGCGATTTATCCGGCGGTGGTAAGCGTTATCCAGCTTGTGCAAACTGGGGCCTGGGGCCTGTTTCTCGAAAGTCCCGAAACTTTACGGGCCGTTTTCGGGTGTCACAATTCCCTTTGTATCTCAAGAACGGAGAGGATTTAAGTCGACAAACTTCACAGCCATTTTGCTTTTTGTTACCTTGAAATCATGTTAAAAGATCAGCTTTCCAGAACAAGCGGTTGACAGTTTCACAAATGGCTTTTCGGGCCCGAAAAGTTTTCGGGACTTTTGAGAAACGGGCCCCTGATCCTCAAAATGGTTTGTATTGCTCGTGAGAATCTTGATGATATGTTTTTCTCCAGACGGAGTGGAATGAGAAACTCAAGCCGAAGAATTTTCCTTTGGAGATTTTGCGGAAGAAGGGCGAGGAATTACCCGAGGAGGTTGATCCCACAAAGAAAGAGGTATCGAATTTATTATTTTTTTCGTGTCACCTTAGTTAGTTAGTTAGTTAGTTTGTTTGTTTGTTTGCCGGTTTGTTTGTTTCGGTTATTACTCGGAATACCTGAAAGATATCCGAATTATAATCTCGGTTGAGTTTGTTCGGTACAGCAAAATGGACAATAGAATCACGAGGCGATGATTTCATTGGCTAAAAAGGAATGCACTGGACCCCTTGGAGCAATACATTTCACCTCCCTCTATAATGAAACTACTTTTTGCAACACATCAACAAAATAAAAACTGCGGTGCTGTCCAATATCGTCGGAGAGGATTTCTACGGGCGTGAGGCTTCAAACAGCGTCAATTCTTACAGAATTTGATGGAAATCCGTATTTATGACATGTAGTGGAGCAACTAGAGCGATGGGTGCTGTGTTGGGGCTTCAGTGTGAAACGTGTAATGAGACTCAAACCCATGTTCTGAGTGAATGGCAAATGACGCAAATACAATAGCCATGCAGGATTCAGCCTTCTGGAAATGTTATGAATAAGATATTTACTCTAATCTTGCCTGTCACGGACAACATGACGAAATCGTCATTACAGAACTCCCAGTAGCAGTATGTTGGAAATTCCAGAAACAGCTGTTCTTTGTACTACTACGCATCATCCGCAGATGTCAATTTTTTCTTTTAAGTGATAGTTTCACGGTCTAGTCTTCATGTTAGCTTCCTAGAGGGAGGTCACTGCAATCGAATTTGTCCTATGGCTTGATCACTCATTGATTTATTTGTAAACACTAAGCGATGCGCATCGATACCTTATCCGTTGTGATGAATGAGCCATCCAGACTGCAGAAATATTTCCTTCTTTTCTTCCGAACTTAGCAAATTTGAATATCAAAAGAAAGCATCGCTTTAGTCTATTCAATCCTTCTAGTTACTTCTACGTTACATGGTATTCCGAGTAAACGCTAAAAGAGCGTCTTGTTTGTTGAAGCAGGTTAGAAAAGGTTGCCTGCTATACAGCTAATGTGAACCTGCCCTATGTAACGTACACTAACACTCAAAGGGCAGGAACATCGGGAACTCCATAGCTCTTCTCTTCTCGAACAGTTGAACGTCCCACAGGATTATTTACGAACAAGTGTTTCGAGACGAGTACTACGGTACATAGTCCTTATCCGGAAGTTCTTGAAAGTTTAATCATTTGCAGATGTCTTTACAAAGGTAGAATTCTCTTCTCAGTAGGTTCGAACCCACGACCTCCCGCACGAAAGTCCAGTGCACCCTCGACTGTTCCATCTGGTCGGCGGTCAGATTATATAGCTTTATATAAAACAGCTGAATTGTAGAAGTGATCCTCTCACTTATAGCGAGTTTCAATCTAGTGTCGTAAAACCAAAACCAAAGTAATTACTTTGGCCAATCAAAACTCGAAAGTAATTACGCGTAGCCTACACAAAGCGCGGGAAAATGTGCACGCGCGAGGCACGATTGGTTTTGGTTTCACTTCTGATTGGTTGAAAAAATGGCGCGAGAACTTTGAACCAATCACTGAGTGAAGTAATGCAAAACCAAAGCAATTCGCTAATTATTTTCGACACTCAATTGAAAACCGCTCTATCTAGACAATTTAAGCAAATGTCTCTTTACAGACACCTGTAAAATTCAGGCGGGACCGAGGGGGTTTGCCTTGACTTATGCGACGCCGGTGCAATGCTAGATCGTCAAGTCCCTGTTAAAAATAAAATCTAACTCAAATTGGTGTCCTAGTTCTTCGCTCGAAGTCGTTGCATCCTGTCTAAAATCAATTTTGTTTCTTCTTGCAGTTGCATCTGGAAGATGCCCAGTTTGAAGAACTCTTTCGTATGTCGAAGGAAGCTTGGGAAAAGGTTCCTCTTTGGAAAAAGAACCAAAGGAAGAAAGAACTGGATTTGTTTTAAGAGAATCCAAATTTTCGATAAGCTAGGGAATTTTCTTAACAATTATAGCTTTAATTTCACTGTAGCTTCAAAGTTCACTAAAAATCGTACATTTTTTTGGTAGCACAACCACAATTATAGTGTGGATTCGAAATAACTTAGTAAATGTTTTGCAATTCGGAATTTAGGAAAACAATATACTGATATTGGTAGGGATACCCAGAGGTCAGGTTGGACACTTCATGATGCATGCACAAAAACCGAAATGAATTTTTTATTACCCCACATTTTACGTGTGAAAAATCTATTGTTTTCGCTCATTTGCATTAGATTCGGCACATGTAAAATGCGACGTTTAAACATAGTTAATAGACGAGAATGGTTATGAAGCCCGACAACTTTCTTTGTTGTAGGTTTTTGTTCTCTTTTTTGGCCTTGACCGTGCACAAAAGACAATAGTTGTTTACTCCGTACTGAGGAACTAACCAATAGAAACGTGTTGGTTACGTAATTTCTGAATAGCGTATGAGCGCAAAACAAAAGATTGTGCACGGTCGTGGACTTTCCAACCTAAATCTTGGCATCTTTGTTTGCTCCTTTGATGTTTGCCGAGCTTCCAAACCAGTCCTCTCTATTAACTATGGTTTAAAACGGGCCTTAGATGAAAGCATTATTTTGATACCCAACACAATCTGTCCTTTTAAGTCGAAGCATTAGCCAAGTGTGAGGATAAGCGTTATTTGGGGGTTAGGTTAAATCCAGCTGTTTATCATAATTTGAGGAGCAGAGCTAAGAAGACAATTTGTAACGTTAATTGTGTGTATTTCTATAAACGAGTGATATTAAAGTCGGAGAGAACGTGGCGGATCTAGGGGAAGGGCCCGGAGGCCCTTCCTCCCTCCCCCTCTCCCCCCCCCTGCCTTATTTTTGGATGTTAAAAGTAAAGCCCTTTTAAAATGTCTTGCACATTTTGCAGGCAACCCTTCCCTCCCCTCCCCAACCGCTTACCTCTTGGTCTGGATCCGCCACAGTCTTGTGATGCTTATTAAAATCGGCGTGCATTTAATTACTGCATTTCTAGACAATTTTGCCTCTGGATGGTGAACAGATCTTTATCTAAGTGAAGTGGAAACTGAGAACCTCATTTCTTGATGAGAAGGAATGAGTTTTGCAAGATAGGATGTGTGGTCGTATAGTTTGCAAAATCTGATGTATGCAAAATGACTTAAAAACCCTCTCTTCTCTGAATAAGCAGAAAGAAACTCATTCAAGCGATTTAAGTGTCCTATTCTGCTTAAAAACTGCAGCAATGCACAATTTAATATTGTGGAAAAACGTAACCAAATTAATTGGGCCATAGGGTGTAATAATTTACGTTTTTTATCATATATTTCAATTGGTGTTTCTAGTGTTTTAACCGAATTAACTCAACCTCTTTGACATATTTGTTGCAGCAACTTGTTTAGTTTCCTGTGTAGTCTCTGTTTTTTAAGGGGGTGCTGTCAGGCTTTACGCTGAAAATCCAAGGACGCTTTTCTGTTAGTTGCTGCTCTGAAATAATGTCAAAACTGATTCCTTTATCTGTTTTATTGTGGCGACGGATATATCAGAAAGAGTTAAATACGAAGTTGAAAACCTTCGGTGGACGTTTTCAAATATTCGTGTTGTTACTCTTGTAAAGTATGTTGTTCTAGAGTTAACTGATTTCGAGGTGTTCGAAAATTAAATTTATTGAATTTTGACCAGGAATCGTTACAAAAGCCCCTTTGAATATTATCTTGTCATATCGTTCTCGCCTTTACTAGCAAATATTAAAAATATTAATCGACTCGTTTTTCTTACATTTGTTGGATAGGACTGCAGACAAATGAATTTAGTGGTACACAATATTCACAAGTATTTATGATGTATTTCAAGTGCATACGTAAAAATCGTGCAAGTAGTTTCTGTAGGATGAATAAAAAATATTTCAAGCAAATGGAAAAACTGTTCACTTTTCTAAGCTTTTCCGTGCCGCCGTTGCCATAGTAACAATGGGTCCGCAGAGCGTGTAGGGTTTACTGTTAATCTTCAAGTCGAGCTTCTTTAATTTTATAAACTTTGAAAAAGAAAAAGTAGTTTTAACTACTTTTTTTCAACGAAGATGTACAATCACGCTTTCTACGGGATTTACTACATGGCGCCCAAAGTGGGGCTGTGTGCTCGTTGACCTGTCCAATGATCGTCGACATGGATGAAAATTTGGAACGATTACGAGCGATCCGTGGAACCCAAAAGGATGTTGTTATGCAAAACTTTAAAGGAGTCGACGATATTCTGAATGATGAAACCGAATTTGTGTTGGCATAGAAGATAAGACCAGTAGGCTTGTCGATGAAGCTGCCAGAGTAGAACTTAAGATCAACGCGAAGAAGTCAAAAGTTATGCGAATAAATGCCAGAAACGACCAAAGAATAAAAGTAAATGACGAGCAGGTAGATGACGTTGAGGAGTTTTTGTACCGAGGTGCACTGCTGGATAAAGAAGGCGGGGTGACCAAAGACATACAACAGAGACTAAGTAAAGCCAGACAAACTTTCTACAGGTTGCGAAGAATTTGGGACTGTAGCGAAATTAGCAGGAAGACGAAAGTTCAATTGTTTAAAACAATTGTCAGAGCAGTTTTGATGTATGGCTGCGAAGCTTGGAAACTCACGAAAACAGAAGCAAAGAAGCTGGACGCTTTCCAATACAAATGCATGAAACGCATACTGAGAATAAGATGGCCACGGACCATCTCGCACCAACAAATCCAGGAGACCACAGGAGTGAACAGAACGAATGATGAGATCAGACGCCGAACATGGAATTGGATTGGGCATATATTGAGGAAGAACAGAGAGGAGCACTGTGTTACAGCATTGGAGTGGAGGCCAGAGCGGGAGGAGGAGACCAGGTCGACCAAAAACAACATGGAGGAGAATGGTTGAAGACGAAAGACGAGTAGCTGGGTGGCAATCATAGACGACTTTCAGAGCTTATAGCAGCAAACCGAAGTGGATGGAAAGAGAATGTCAAAGCCTTATGTGCCTTATGGCACGAAGAGTTATAGAGAGAGATAGAGATTTTTGACGCAATATTGTTGCGTTAAAACTTGTCGCGAGTAACATGGCGCACAGGGCGATTTTTAACACAAAAAAATCGCAACATATTGTTGCGGCAACATATCGCAGGTTTTTGAATCGCTTTAAAAAACCTGCTACATTGTTGCCCGAATTTTGCTGGAGTTGGTGCGTGTAATATAAGGGCCGATTTACACGGTGCGATTTTGGCGCATGCGACAAGCTTACGACAGGCCTACGACATGACTTACGATTGTCGCAGCGTTTTAAAATATGTTTTGAAATGCTACGACATTTTCTTTGACGTACACAACAATCGTAAAACGAGCTGTAGGCTTGTCGTAAGCTTGTCGCATGCGACAAAAATCATACCGTGTAAATCGGCCCTAAGGGCCGATTTACACGATACGATTTTGTCGCATGCGACAAGCTCACGACAGGTCTACGACATGACTTACGATTGTCGCAGCGTTTTAAAACATGTTTTAAAATGCTACGACATTTTTTCTGACGTACACAACAATCGTAAATCATGTCGTGGGCCTGTCGTAAGCCGTTGTCGCATGCGACAAAGTCGTACCGTGTAAATCGGCCCTAACACTGCGACTTTTGACTTTTAGCGTAACATCGTCCCAGAATGCACCTCCGCCGTATTTGTAGAGAAGGAGCCTGGGCTCAAATGTTGCGAGGTGCAAAGTTATATTTCGAAGGGACATTTTCGTCGACGTTCGCCGTCGTAAATCTTAAAGTCCCAATCAGTCAACAATTCATTTCCAAGTTCTGTGCAAACTGTAAGCACAAAAAGACGAGTTAGAGTCTTCTTTTTAACTTAAAAGACTGTTCTTAATTAAATGATTTGTTCTTAAAATTTAGGCAACAATAGTTTTAAGACGTGGGTACAAAATGTGTTCCCAGCTTGGAACTCGTGGTTTGTTTTGTTTTCCAACGAATGATATCGTCTTGAGACTTGCCGCTCAATAAACCTCTGAAGAGAGAGGCGACAAACGGTTGAAAGTTCTTTTATCCTAACTTAGTTATCTCGTTTTAAGAACTAGCTGGACTTGAGGCTTTGGCTTTCCTAAAACTAGAAAAATTATCGCCATTTAAATTCCCAACCCAAGTGGCAGAGAATCCGAATTTTAAAGACATTGCTAATTAAAACCTTTTATTTGTTTGTTCGAAGACACTTCTTTTGTCTACATGTAACATGGCAAAAACAATTGCACTTTTCGCTGTTTTCTCACATTCTAAACACGGTTTAGGGTTTCTTGGCCTGAGGTATTGGAGAGATGGAACATTTCGTTCTCGTGAAACGGCGAATGGTTTCTGTTTGTCATATCTGCAGCTATGATTAACACGCAAGAAACGAGCTAAAATCGGCCAAGTTCTGGAGTTGAATAAATTCAGAGATTTTCACGAGGAAAAGCATACCACATGTCTGTCAGCCGAGAAGACAGTGATATATTAGTGGTTTTCTTTCTCCTCATTACTTACTTGAGAAAGCTGCAAGCTGATCGAGCAGTGCAACTGCTGGCAACCTCCTTGTTGGTTGGTTTAGGTCTTTGGGGCAAGGAAAACAGGCCACGGCTTCAATTCGGCATAGTTAATGAAGTCAACAAGAGTTTTTACTTTGGGAAGTTAAGGTAGTATTTATTTATTTATTTATTTATTTATTTATTTTTGCCCCTTTTTTTTTATTTCGTCGCTGATTGTTTTGGTATCCTGTATAGTGTCACGACTTCTACGATTATTAAATATATATATATTTGTATGTTGCAAGTTTCTTTATCACGCCAGGGCCCAGTTGTTCGAAAGCCGATAACTTAATCCAGGATTAGCATAAACGTTTGTTTCTTGTTTTCAACTTTTCGGTGAAGGTTTCTTTTGCTTATTTTTCTTTTTCAAGATTGATTTCTTCTAATGAAAATTTTTGCCGAATATCAGC
>BLFP01001689.1:353286-358286 GCA_014634505.1 Montipora efflorescens | reverse complement strand
ATTAAAGAAAAATATACTTCCTTTTCAGTTAATTACAGCGAGGGAATTACGTAAATTTTAAATTATGCATTAATGTGAGGTCAGCCTTTTGTCGATGGGCAATATCTGAACGACGATGCGGTTGTATGGGTTTTATCGGAAAACAGATTTGATTTTTTTTTTATCTACAATGCACCTGTATGTATCTAAAAGATATACATGTAAAGCGCTTCATTTTGGGTCATACACCTCTTGTCTAGTTTCAAAGCTAACAAAGTTGAAGGCCAATTTCGCGACGACAACTGTTGGTGTGATACATGATACATGCGGTTTATCAGAGTCGTCTGAGATCAATCGTTGTTAGGTGAACGCTTCGTGAATTTTCACATCCTTGCAGTGGTTATGACCTAAGAAAAAAATGAAGAAATAGATGTTTAAATTTCAATTCGTTACCTCTTATTTCACTAATCTTTTAACCTGTTTCTCCGTTAACTATCACGTAAAAAATATGGTTTGAAAATAGTACTGTGGTATAAATTTCAAAAGTGATAATGAGTGCTTTCACGGTCTTTTTACGAACAGGTGGTCTTTGTCGTTCATACTTTCCTCAATACAAAAAAGCGCTTATATTATATTAAGCTCTTTCATGCAAAAGCTGATTCACAAAAATTGCCAACCATTTTTACCCGCAGTTGAATAAATTCGTGTCATTATATCAAGCTTTGAAAAGTGTAATTAAAGTAATAAAATGAACTTAGAGCTTGCCGGGAATAAGTACTTCCTAAACTCGTTTACAATAAATACAGGGGGAACTTGGGCTTGCATCGACCGTAGCCTGCCTTAACCTTTGGGATTGAATATAAGGCAAGAAAGATAAAGAATCCGCTATCACACAAACAGTGTCTGCAAACTTTCATTGTTCTGGCAGAAAAGAAACGGTGAAAAGGCTTAAATAATTATATTTTATTTTAGTGGTAAAGAATCTAAGGAAGGGTTTTGTACATTTGTGAAAATGCTATCAAAACGAAGGAATATGAGCAGTTTTATAATATATAGTGGCCGTTTAAAAACAGTGAAACTTAAAAGCAGGAAATAATGGGGCTTATTTTCGAAACATTAAATTAAAGGAAGCGGTTTAAGATTGCCAAACTTAATTCTGACTTAAAAACTCTAACAAAGAGATTTGCCAAAGTACATCATGTACCCTTTGCTTCGACAGACAAAATTTAGCGAATCCTCCTTTCTTGCATTGATTAGTTGATGACAATTATGTTAGACAATAATTTTAAAAACTGGTTTCGTAGTCTTAAAGATGATTTGAAGATGGAAGCAAGAAAATTTCAGTGTCTGCTTTACGCTGAATAATATATAGTGTGTTAAGAAGATTAAGGTTCCCCTTATTTGCGAGGCTATAAGGAAGTTTTGCAAAGACAGAAAATGCAAAAACTTCCCTTTTCTCAGAATTGAGATGCTCCGGTCGAGTTATTTTAAACGCTGTTTCCTCGATAAGGTGTTTTTCACAAAGAGCTATGATTTCAAAAATATTTATGAGGACAAAGATTGTGGCAATTACGCCGTCGTTTAGGTGTGGAGCTTTGTGAAGAAGTAACGTGGGACTTACATTGATCGGCGGAAGTGTCTGTTTGAAGTGACTCGACTGGTTTGGAATCGGCTGCATCCTCGAGTGGGTACAGGGTAAGGTGGAAGTTGCTGGATGTTGTAAAGGCGCTGGGGTGCGCTGCGGCTTTGGAGGAATTAAAGGCTCGGTGTCTTCATTGAGAACCTCATTCAGGGCTTTGATGTAGTTTATAGCCAGTCGCAAAGTAGTTATCTTAGCCATATGGCCATCTGCGATATAGCACGGTAGAGCATCGCGTAGCGCTTGGAAACCGTTGTTTAAAACACGCATACGGTCGCGTTCACGGGCGTTGACGAGCAGACGTTTCTTCAAGGAATTGCGCTGGCGTTTTGGCTTGGCTGGTTGCGGCGCGATTTCCGCAGGTTCGAATTTTGCAGGTACTACAGGGAGAGCAGCAGTGGTGGATCCTCTAGGACGCAGATTGTAGATCCCTTTGGCGAAATCAGAATCGCAGGTCGGGTGACCAGGGAATGTGTCAGGACCAGCTTTGAAACAGCTCAAACCATTCGCTGAAGTCATCATGATGTTATCGCTAAAAAACGAATGAGGCTCGTTGACTTGCAAGCTGTGAGACATGTTACTATCTACTCGTGGGGCGAAGTTCAACTTCTGCACTTCGGGATTGAACATAGCGGAGCGCTTTATAGGCCAGCGACACCTGAATCTCACCAAAACGAACACCTGAGTTGACTCGATCGATTTACTCTCGTGTGCGAGGTTTTAAATACTCTCCCGTTTCATTTCAGGAAATTTCATCAAAAGCGTGCTGGCTAATAAGTATTGTAATTTATTCAGAGCTTTCAAAAAAGACAGGCGCCATCTATTAACAAATGGATGACGCCCCCAAGAAGGAGACATTCTCTTTTGAAAGGGATTATCTATGAAACGGATTTTTTTAACGCCGTATAAAACTGCGGGCACCACTCTGCATGGTGGCTGATTTCAAATGAGAAAGATTTTAAGCAAAGGATGATCATTTTAAAGTAAACAATGGAGTTTGTGGCTTAAGCTTTGACGCTAAACTATAAGGATATCTCACACACAATCACTAATCGATTAACGATTATAGTTGAAATCCTCTTTTCTGGGTAAGAAATCAAATCTTTCGAATCTTGATGAACCAGTAGAGAAACTTTGCTTTGCAAAGTTATTATACGGAAAATGCTAAAATGGTGACAGTATTGTCAATTTTTGGGGAGCTCTATGGATAAAGTGGCCGAATGGTGCAAATTATGCGAAGCAATCCACCAGCTGTAACCACCTTGCCAGCTAGCTTTTTCATTACTCGTTTAATTCCTGAAATATCATTAAAAGTTAATGAACCTGTTTTCGATTTCAATGCAATCAGAAACGGTGTTATCACAGCTAGAATCGACTTTTGCAAAGTACTTGTTTCAAGGGATGTGGGGCGATACGTCATTTTTTGCAAGGACACAAACCTTTAGTGTATTCACAAGGTTCGAGTCTCCTTCCCTAAGTGGTCTTTTATTTTGACATCCGAGAATTACACCTGGGCTTCTAGGAGGCTATACTTTATTTTTGTTGATTTAAATGAAATATGCCAAATCGAATATTCATTTGGTGAGAGATCGATCTTGCTTGAAGGCGTTGTATTTAAGGTAGGTCTCTCTGACTGAAAAACACTCAAATCTCTTAAGTGCAAAAGTCAAAGAAAAAGCCGGATAAACACGGACTCTTCCTCTAAATGTCTTATTCAAAGGAATGCACACAAAGAAAGAGGAGAAAATGTAATTGCGTTGAAGCTGTGTAAGCTGATTATGAACTCGTTTGTGTGCAAGAATAAATTTAGACTTTTAGTTCCTTAAAAAAGATAGTGAAAATTTCGGCTGACAAAACCTTTCTTTGAATACAACCGACCTTGACTTAACATGGTTAACACTCTGATCTATTGACAAACTTTGGAAGGAAAGTTAAAAGAAGTGGTGGATTGAACGAAGAGTATATTCTATCAATTTATGAAAAACTCCCTGAATTCTAATAGACAAACGTGTTAAAAAATAGCAAAATAAAACAAAAGTAAACGCTCTGCCCGGAAGCTTTAATTTAAATTATCGACACCTTAAGTTTTTGGTCATGACACAGTGGGAGAAAAAAGGAGTTTCTGCTTGGGTGATTGCGGAATACAATGGAAAACATAATGCGCTAAAATAGCAACCTTTATGCAAGGCACTACGCGATGTTTGTTGATTTTTCTTGGAAGTAAGGAGATATAAAGATGATGAGTTTTCCTTTGGGCAGAGAGAGCTACTCGACAAAAAAAAGACAATTGCTTTCAATTAATAAGAGTCGAGCCTGCGGCCTTCATCCGTCACTTACTGAGCCACAAAAAGACTGTGAACTACGCCATTGACACAGGAAATTTAGTTATGAGGTTAGCTGAGCAGGTTACAACAATATATTAGGGACTTGAAGATCTACGACATCTCGTTCATGTCGTACAATGTGAACCAAGTATCCTAAAAATCTGGTTTGAGCGGTTTCAGAGTACAAATATGGAATGAAAGTTTCGCATTTGTAAGCTCGCGTTGTCGTTAAAACCTCAAATTTGGTGAGTTCACGTCGTCGTTGTGCTGAGTTCAGAAAAAAAGGTGCTATATTGCGTGCAGCAGACCGTGCAGTACGTGTGTCACGATTATCTTTCCTCTTTTAACCAATGATGTTCTTTTTTGTGGCGTTCTCGTTGACGACAGCATCGTAGCTCATAGAAAAAAACCTAACGGAACTTAAAACGCTTCCGTATATACTTGAATATGGTTTAAATTAACGAAACAAGCATGCTCAATCTAAAGAGTTACTGGAAGAAATTTCTGTAGCTTAGAGATCAACCTTATAGTTCAAAACCAGTGAGAAAACTGTTTGATTGATTGGTCAGTCACGAATCATTCAGTTTCGTGACCTTTCCGATTTGCAAAAACACAAAAGCTACAAACAAAGTTAGAGTTATTAAAATGTTCTTCGCGATATAGATCCCGACGACAGACTAAAGGTGTCTAACATAGAAACACTCTGCAATTTTAGGACCAAGGTCTTTCCCCCCTTTTGTTGTGTTTTGTTGTTGATTGCACTCGATTAAATAACTGCTCATGTCAGAATTATTAAAACAATGCTTTTTGGCGTTAAAGGTTTCTTACAAAAATGCCAGAAAGAAATGAATTATGAGAAAATGTGGTATGAAATCTTCTATACCTTTGGAAATAGGAACAAGATGGAGATATTAAGATAGAATTTAATTAAATATAACAGGTACCAGAAATGGCTTTTTATTCAATGTCAATTTTATCTTTAAAAAAACAAATGCAGAAAAATTAATGCAGTGGTCTATAAAATGTCAAACAATAACTTTGGAGTTCTATTTACATAA
>BLFP01001689.1:318277-336527 GCA_014634505.1 Montipora efflorescens | reverse complement strand
CAATGTACATGTAAATCAGTTTGTGATGTCACATCAGGAATAGAACCACTCCCCTTCTGACTCGGTTGTGAACAAAAGATGCTTGGATTTTCACAACTTTCGAAGCCTATAAAATGGCAGGATTTGTTAGAAAAAGGAAAAAATGGCCACAATGCATTTCGAACAGGTGCAAAGAGAATCATTTTAGCGAAAAAAATACTTTGGGGTTATGGGCACTTTAAAGGGAGCTATGTTGTTATAAAATGACATTCTCTTATTGTTCATAAACCGCATTTATTTCCTAGGAAGTTTTCCTGGAGGAGATTTTTTACCCTGGAAGATTTTCAAATCACTCAATACTAAAAGCCATCCAGGTATTTGTGGTTTAATTCAAATTTTTTATTTTTGTTATCAAGATTAAAAGCAAAAATACGTCTTAGAGTTATTGCTAAGTTTGGTAGTTTTGAGGTGACACTTTTCTCGCACTATGTTACCCTTTTTTACACTGTTCACACAGTTTTATGGGTGCGCGGATGTCTCTGTGTGAGGCCTCATGGTTTGGTTACAGGGATTTCTAGCCATGGGAGTGTTTTACTGTCTAGGGGCTGGCTGATCACAGAAGAGGCACCCACCGTCCATACAATTGATGCAGTTGTTGTTGCATAGGTCAAATCGGCTAACTCAATGTTGTACCCAATTCAAATCTCCTGGGGTTAAGATTCTTTCTGTATAGTACAATGTACTTGCATTATAATGTAGCATTCATGTTTAAATGCTATTGATTTAAATGTCTTGGAACAAAGCATTTTATTCCCAAAGGGTTTGAATTGGGTACAACATTGAGTTAGCCAATTTGGTCTATTCAGGGAGTAATCATTCTACATAATTAGCTATACCCTTTTCTGAATACAGTGTACTTGGACGTCCATTCCAGCTCTACAGCACAATTAACTTATTTAACAAGGGCGATCCATTAAGCTTAAATAGTTTTCTAACATGTGGCCCTTGTAATAGGCTGTGGGTCGATTCTGTTGAGAGAGGAAAACTGATCTACCAGTGAGGACAAAAGCCCTTAAGTCAAGTTGAGATGTACTGTAAACTCAGCCAATATACAGTCAAAGAGATAGGAGGCGTGTTTCATGACCAATGTGCCTGCCTGACTCCCCAGAGTGTACAGCCTGGGAAATTCCTGGATGGTCACCCATCAGGGTATTAAACCACTCCAACAGAACGTAACTTTATGGCAAACAGAACGGTTTTTCTTTCCTTTGGGCAAGATGTATCTCCGACTTGTATTTTTCAGCTAGAATCAGAATAGCCAGAACCAAAAGGAAAAATAATAATTTATTTTAATTATAATAAAAATAATTATTATTGTGTATTGTATGACTTTTATTGATGACAAGTATTTGTTGTGTAAGTTTTATATCTTTCAACAGATTTACAGGCATCTACCAGTTGCAAATTTCAGTGACTTGGATGAGAACGTTTCTAGGAGAGATCTTAAATACGCTGTTATCAACCTTATTGATTCAGAGGTTTGTGCAAATTAACCACAATCACCGTGTGTGTATTTATCATAGTGTTTGACATTATTTTGTAGTGGAATGCAACCTAGTGAGTAGACATTTTTGGTACCAAGGTGTGACTTGATTTGTGGTTAGTAGAGTGTAGGAACTCTAAATGTTTCATGTATCTGACAGTCATTAGGGTTGCACAGAAGATAATTATTGTGCACCTCCTCCAGTCAATTAAATTATTTTTGTCCCCTCTAAATCATGACAAATTCTTGTTCTTGATCCATGGGAAGATTAATCTAATTATTATTATTAAGTACAATGTCATGTATGACGTTTATACATGATAATAATTATTATTATGCTAATTTGTGTTTATAAAAAATAGTTTATCTGTTAACTCTCACTTACAACCATAATTGCTTTATGAAGTTTTTTTGGAAAATGAGACCCTTTTTGTAATAAAAAATTGTTAGTATAATTTTTGTTTTAATGATAATTTCGAAATGATAAAGATTATGCTGCATGGGTGATTTGGCTTGGACATCCAGTTGTGTGTACAGGATAATACCAGTATTTTCAGTACTGAACAACAAAAATATTGCCATGTGATTGCTTTGAGGTCTTATTACACATGCATGTGTTTTGCTTAGATTCAAATGTCAGCACCAGATTATGAGATGCTTCATGACGAGTATAGTAATTTGCAGCTACACTGCTGGAACAAGTTCTATAGCTATGTGGTACAGTATCACCAGGTAAGAATTAATTTTTGTTTAAATAATAAACTTTATTATTCCACTATTATGCCATTTTATGATAATACACTGCAGTGTCCCGGTTTGACCGGTTTAGAGCAGAGCAAATACAGTTGGAATGGGAGTTTTTCAATGAAAGAAATTGTTTTCAACAAGATGCAAAGCCTGAGAATTTAGCTTGTCATCGCTTGTCACTCGTCATTTTGTTTAATATGCAATCAAATAAAGATCTTTGGTTGGCTTTTTGTGCTGTTTACATCAATTGCACGCACCCTGAAGGGCAGATGATGCATTTTTTCCAAAACACTCTTACCAAATGAAATTGAAGCAAAATAACACCTTTTTGTAGTGGAATAATAAATCTCTTATTCGATGGTTTAACATACGTGTAATAATGCTTGTGGACATTTTGCTCATTGCTCGTATACTACTCAACTCGCAAAATATCTGCGCTTATTATATTTTAAACCATCAAAGTTTACATATTAAAAATAGAATTCAAAAGTTGTGTATATTAATAATTTGTTTGTTCTTTGGTCTTTGTCAGGTTACCAATAAAGCCATTGGTATTTTTACTGATGCCAACACAGGCTTAGTCAGTTTAATCAGAAAGGTGAGCTTTTCTTTCTTAAAAGAGATATAAAATAATTTATTCATTGGTGTTACATGACTGTATACATACATTTTGTATTCATCGTCATTACCAACCACCACCACCAGGACAAGTACACTTAAGGCACTTGTCAGAAATTAGCAGGGGGAGGGGGGTGGAGATTTGCAGTAAAGCGGCAAAAATAAAATGACCCTTCCTAGGTAAGGGATTGAACTTTCTTGGCCCTCCTTTGGAACTCATCCTAAAATTCTCTGAATGAATGTGTACAAGTACAAGGAAGGTTATGTTTTTGCAAATGTTGGCTGTGTAGCCCTTCATATTACCCTCCAATAGTTAATTCTGTTTCAAGAAAGTGCTACATGTAGCCAATGTTTGCAAAAACGTAACCCTTCCTTGTACTTGTACATGTTCATTGCCGTGAAAGTGACATCTTAAATTCCCAGGACCTGCTCCCTTCAGACCTTGTAGCTCAGTACCTGGTACTGCTCCCTTCTGACCTTGTAGCTCAGTCAGTAGAGCAGTCACTGTGGTGATCTAACCCAAAGGTTGTGGGTTCAATTCCCACCCTGATCAGAGTTTGGGTCCAATTCCATTAGTAGGTCACATGGTTTACATGGGTAGAAAATCAGCAGTTCACATTACCCTCCAATACATGCAGTTAATTCTGTTGCAATGTAAGTGCTACACAGCCAACGTTTGCAAAAATGTAACCCTTTCTTTTTACTTTTACACTGTAAAATTAATTCAGTTGCCTCATGCATTGCATGCATAGCCAGTTGCCGTACGTTGGTTGCTGTGTTTGTATAATATTATTACATGAAGTGTTAGCTAGGAGGTCATTGATGGAAGCATGTCAACATTTTTATTTCAACTATATCAATACCATAATGAAAAACATATAAACTATTAATATTATTTATTATTATTATTGTTCTTTTTATAGGACATGCTGTCGTTTCTTAGACCATGTGATGTTTTTGAACAGCTTCACCTTTCCGTTGAATCTCTTGATGTCAGTCTTTTAGCTCAAGAACCTTTTGCTGGTAAATAATAATGGCAATAATTTCCCAATTAATTCAATTATTGGGAGACATGTACTAGTAAGAACATACATACATGTACATGTATCTCTTTAAGAGTAAAATTATTGCATCTCATGAGAAATGTGTGGACATGACAACTTTTTCCTATTACATGTATATCTCTCAGGTAGTACAGCATGCTAAATTTGAAATTTAGATAAAATGTTATCTACAGTAGCAAGTTTTTCATGTCGTTTCTGTTACATAAACTTGTAAAATGTTTTGAATCTTGCAAGCAACTATTTCAAACAGTCAAGAAGATTAAAGTTTTTCGGATTTTGACATGGCAATCTTTGTGGCAGTTGAACCTTCCACTTGACTTCAACTGGTTTCCTTGCGTGTGTGCTCAGAGGTATTATAATAATAAAGTTCTTACTAACCTTGTTTTTTCGGTCCATACTATAAACTACGGATCCTCATTTTTCCAGTTGATTTATGGCCCGTGCGCTTGGGCCATAAATGAACGGGAAAAAACTTGGTCTGTAACTTACAGTACGGACCTCAAACTCGGTTAGTAAGAGGTATTTACTGTATGCAGTACTGTATTGATTTCTTTTACTTTGTGTCATTTTGTAGAGAAAACCTTGAAAACGTCCTTCATAGACTTTTGCAATGTCCTACAACTTGTTTCACACGAGGTAACTTGTAAATGTAAAGATTCTCTTTGCGGTATTGCCTATGCTGGAGTTGCTTGAATTACACGTGTAGAAAAGTTAATTAAAAGTGAAGAAAGTGGCTTTACAGTGTACTACAATGTACGTACAAAAACCACCGATCTGCGGAATGACCCTGATTTACGGAGTCATTGCCCCGCCCACTTTTGTTAAACATTTTGATGAAATTCCTTTCCCACGGGCTTAACAACCGCAACAACGGAAAAACACATTTTCAAAGTTTATCTCTGTTTTCTTTGGCAATCTCGGAGAAACTTCCCACGAAGAAACCTGTGGTGAAGTCTCCCCCTTTTCCGATATTAATGCATTGTATAATCTTTATTCTCAAGTCTTCTCCGAGAGCTTTTCCACGATTATAGAGCCTTCTATACACGCTCAGTTCTGCCAATACAATGTACCTCTTAAGAATTTGAACTATTTCCAAGCGAAATTGGGCGGGGCAGTGACACGTAAATTCCCAGCCATTCCACAGATCGGTGGTTTTTGTAGAAAGATTTTGGTAGTTTTTTGTTGAGTCACGTTTATAGCAGGAGTGAACACATCCTACCAGCCCTCTACCAATGTTGATTTATTTAATGCTTCCTTTGTTATAGAAGTACAGCTTTTTTCTCTGTTCTGTATAGAGGCTTTCACTCAATGTGACCATTGGCTGTAATTATTGGTACTGAAACTGTTACAGAAAAAGAAGCCATTGTTTTGTTTTGAAACACCAACATGGCTGTGGCTACAGTGTTTCTTATACAGTACATTTTTGTGAAGGTGACCCTGTGATGTGCATGTGACAGGGATCTGTGCCTGTGATGTGCCTTTGTTGTGTAGTGTGTGACAAAGTCTGCTAGTGACCAGAAGCACAAAGTTTCATCTCCAGAGTAAGCCTCGTTGCTGATAAAATTATTGAATCTCTTTTCATCATATTCTGGGCTAACATCTCGACATTGTGTTCTTTCTTGAAAGCTGTCTCCAGGTCATTTGTCAGCCCTCGAAAATGATGTCAAATATCAGCTGAATCCTGCGTTAACAGCAGAACAGATTGCCACTTCACTGTTGACAAGCATAAGGTAAAGACTGTCACGGTCGTTTAAGGAATGCATGGGTTCAATAACATTTGGAATTGATGGCCGGTTTGAGTAGAGTAAATGTCATTGTCAAAATGAATTTTAGTCTTAAGGTTTTACAGTGCTGTAATTTCTTCAGTTTAGAAAAAGTAGTAGCTAACTTCTCTGAGTAAAGTGGCCAACACTTTTTGTCGGCTGTTGGTGAACTACGTGTAAGTGAAGTGACTAAGTTGGGGTTGCTAGAATTACATTTACCCAAAAGTGACAGTGTATAATTGGTCATAAAATAGACTTAAAAAGCTATGGGTTCTGAGAGGCCAGCGGCACATACCCAGTGAACATCTGTTAAGTCTTGCTCTCATGGAGTACCCAGAGAAAAACCTCTTAGAGCAGAGTAGTGAACCAAGAAACTCTGCTCAGGGTTTTGGAATCAAAGACCTTCTGTCACCTTAATCTTCAACTTCAATGCTAACAGTGGCGAAAGTAAGGCTACATGTGAATCTTTCTTCATTTCATCCTTAATTTTGTGGTAATAATTTCCTCCATGTACCACATTTTTCTCTTTTTATTTTCATATTTTACAGTGAAGAAGACCATCAGGATTTAGATGGGAACTCTTTGTTTGAATTTCAACAGGAGCTTGAAACAAGGTAAAGTAGGCCAACCACGGACTGGTTGGCTCAGTTGGTTGGGAATCACTCCAATTAAACTGTGCAGGAGATCGTGGAAACAAAACTCCGGCCGGACCAACACTCAGGGTCTTTAAATAACTGAGGAGGAAGTGCTGCCTTTGTAAACCTCTGCAAAATAATGGTTTGACTTTCTTCTTTCTTTGAGAAGGATGATGAACTGTACACTGTAGCCTCGATCTTCACAACCAAAACACTTTGAACACAACCCTGTGGGATGTACATTGTACAATGTAAGAGAAGCCATATAGACCATTCGCAAAGAGCAGGGCTTGGAGTTCCAGGTGTTGTGATCTGTCTGTCTGTGATATATCATGGTTGGGAGGGTAAATTCTCGACGATATTAGCTACATCAAGCTTCTCTAAAATCCAAGGGTAAAGAAAGATGTGATGATGATGAAGATGAGGATGCAGTATGAACCAACCAGCTCTGTTGGGAGAGCACCAGATACATTGTATATACATGTATGTACATGTACGTGTATGGGAGGCTGATTGGTTGAAACCCAGCCATGCACCAAAACCGTTTCGTTGCCACTACCATGTACCAAAAAGGGGCACCCTTTTGAAGGGTCATTCTGTAAAATAGGTGGAAGCACACCATACCTACATGTACTGTAATCTTAGCCATCCAACTTTTTTTTTTTTAAAACATGCCACTGAGGTGGTACAAATTTGAATGATGATAAACCGGCGGTTGTTAAGCACCTATTAAATTCTTCGGCAAGATGAGCTTGGGGTTAGGTGCTGAGAGAGTTGTGCTGAACGTGCATGTCTAGACGCAACGAGGTGGCAGCCAAGGAAACTCTACCGCAGTTCGCCACCTGGCAGCAGTCAGTACAATACATACATGTACCAATTCATAGTACATACCAAAGAGTCAGTGCAAATTGTTCATACAGATAACCACCTCTTTTAGCCGATGTCATCAGGCAGTTGGCATTGAAAAATAATAGTCTCATTGGAATAATTACTGTTGCCAGCTGTAATTATGATATTAATACCCAGGGATCCAGAGTAATACCAGTATTTAATGTCCAAGAAAATGCTATGCTGGCTTAAACAAGGTTCTCAGTTGAAGATACCATGAGAGGTATTTTTCTTTCCTCAGTCCTTTGCTTGCTTGACAGCATAGCATTCTCTCTGACCTTGGAAGAAATTCCTCAGAAATGCTAGTGCCCATGGATGAATTTTTGAAGCTGTAAACAGGAGTTTCAATAATGTTTGAAGTAGATGCCTGGGTTAATCAATAATTTAAGCAGCAGTCACTCTTGTCTTTTCTAGGCTTTGATTGAAAATCAAGGAAGAGTAGCCACTGGTGGCTGGCGAAACCCCTGTATAAAAATCATTAACTTAAAGTTAATAATACAATTATAGTACTGTTCTTACTGAAAAAGTGTGCAAGAATTTTTTTTTCAGTTTGCACAAGGTCAGTGGTGTTTTCAAATGTCTTGATTACTTGCTTCGAGGATTGGACATTCAGGGGGTTGTAAAGGATGCAAAGCCAGATGCTAGTAAGAGCAGATGACTGTTAACAGATCAGTATTTTTGAGAAAAGTATTTTTTTTCATGGTGTATCGTTGCAGTACTTACCCCTATCACCCCTGAAATGCCACCCCATTGACGAGTAAAATCGTCTAACGTTAGACAGAGTAAAAAAATCTATAACTATCAGTCGTAAGAGGAAAAGGATTAATAAATTCTAATGGACCATTAAAAGAAAATCAAGGCACAAGGACTGAGACCATCACTGTAACTATTATTCAAAATAATGTATCACAAGGAAGAACTGCCCAGCAGCTTCTGTCTGAATGGTTTCACTTTAGGATTTCATCCATAGACTGGCAAGTTTATTACATGGGATTGTACACCCTGTGTTTTCACCATAATAAACAGGACCACTGCAAAGTATTGCTCAGTAGCTTTCATGTGACATTTCATCCACAGACTGACAAGTTCGAATTGGCTTGTACAGCATAATAAACAGCACCACTAGAAAGTACTGCTCAGTAGCTTTCATTTGAGTGATCACACTTTTGTCCACAGACTGGAAAGTTAGAACCACCTTGTACAGCATGATAAACAGCACTACAGGAAAGTACTGCTCAGTAGCTCTCGCTGAATCATTGCACTGTAGGATTTTTTCCACAGACTTAAAAAGATAGAACCACCTTGTACATGTACGGCATAAAAACCAGTAGTACCACAGGCGAGATCCTTCATTGTGTCTTTTATCCAGGAAAAGATTGCTTCCCAAGTTTGCAGATTGTGCCAGGGAAGGGCTGACATTCAGCATGTCATTACGCCAAATGTATAGTGCTGACGCTCCCCACTAAAGCTGGAAGGATGCAATAACTTGGTACATAGAGCTTTAACTCCACTTGACACTAATTAATTTGGTGTTGTTTATATCGTAGGCTGGTCGGAAGCATATCATGCGATGAGCTGTAGTCATCTTTTTAGCAGTGAACTTTCCTTGTCTCTACTTTCCACATCTTCTCGCCAAATGATTTCATCCCGCATGTCTATTTGCAAACAGCTCTTGGTGCTGCTTAGTTTGATGACAAAGCTTAATATCAATAAGGTAATTAAATAACAAATTATTTACTAATTTCATGTTGCCACATTTGATGAAAGATCATGGAAATAAATTTTATGATAATTTATAGCAGTGTTCTCAGTTTAACCCGTAACCCATATCACCTGTCACGGGTGTCTCTTGCATGTACGTGTTATTGCTTTCAAACCGCCTTGATCAGTAGATGAATGTGTCAATCAGTTTCAGTGTCATGGCTTAAAAAATACATGTAGCACAGCAAATGGCTGTTCAAATTTTATAACAATAGGTTATTATTATCATCATCATCATCATCATCATCATTATTATTATCATCATTCTCATTATAAAGTGCTGGATCTAACGTGTCAAAAGAAAAATCAATTTTTAATAATTATTATTTTGCAGATTGGTTTAGATGTCAGAACAGCCACAGAGGTGTCATCTGTTTACATTCCGCAAACAGTGTCACTATTGAGTTCATATGTTGCTTTACACTGGATCATGGAGCAACTAACCTTGCCCACACCATGTAATGCTGTGTAAGTTTTTTTTCCAGTAGGCAGATCTACAATCTTATAAGTGAAAATGGTAGGACAGTCTTTGTCTTTTAATTAATGAATTGATACAATGTACATTTATTTATTTGCTAGCAAATAAAATTTATGCGACAATTGAACCATGTATACACTTCAATGATTTTACCCATTGGGCATGGAAAGGGTGGGAGCTTGGTACTGAGGATACTGTTTTGAATTTTGAATCGGCAATGATGTGCACAAAATTAATACATGTAATGTTGATTCACAAAAATTAATCTTCGTATAATGGGTGTCGTGTTTGTGATTGCCCACAAACGGTTAGGGGTTTAACCCAACAAGTGAAGTAGAAATACATGTAGGATAATAATTATTGAGGTCTGGATAAGTAACAGTTTAACTGTAAACATGTATCAAATGAAACCATGTTGTCTCGCAGTGATGAGCGCAAATTTCTATTGCGTCGAGAAGACTGAAAAATTTTCAGGACTTCAATGGGATTTGAACCCGCGACCTCGCGACACCGGTGCGATGCTCTAACCAACTGAGCTATGAAGCCACTGAAGTTGGGAGCTGGTCACTTCTGAGTTCACAACTTCCCGTGATAAGTAATTATGAGTGAAAGATACATATGAAATACTGTACATCATATATTGCACTGCGGGTATGAAATCAAATGAAACCCTGTTGTCTCGCAGTGATGAGGCTTCTCGACGCAATAGAAATTTGCGCTCATCACTGCGAGACAACATGGTTTCATTTGATTTCATACCCGCAGTGCAATATATGATGTATTTCATATATATCTTTCAATCATGTAAACATGTATATTGTGAGCTAAATGTAAGTTAGAATTCAGTTTTAAGAAGGGTATTACTGTGTTCACATGTGTACATTAAGACGCATTAATTTTGTGTATGGGTAGCACCACAAATTTTGACGACATTTTTCTCTAAAAAAAGTTGCTTTCTTAAGAGGGAGCCTGCAGGAAGGTGGCTTTCTCTATGATCTTTGATTTTCTTGGGCTGTGTAAGGTGCTGGAGATAAATGTTTCAGTTGAGACAAAACGTTTAAATTTCCAATTTTAAGGTCGACTTACAATAGTATGATTCATGGATTGAACCATCATCTTTTAGCCTTCGATATGTCTGTTTTGGCTACATGTAACAAAGGTACATAATTATCAACGCTATACTTGGGAATTAAGAATTTTGCAAATTAATTTATTTGAGGATTTCCACTTAAATGTAAACATGTGAGGATGTTAGTTCAATTAACCATGTACATGTATAGTCCACACTAAAATTTATTTTGAAAAGTAGTGCAGACAATATAATATACATGTACAAAATTAATATCATGGTAGTTTATTTGCACTATGGAGAAGATTGCAAGCAAAATCATATCAATTTTTGTTATCAGTGAATCAAACTTAAAACAGTTAGCAGCTCTGGAAATAAATGAGGGCATGGATTCAAAGACAGGTTTAGGTAAGACATGAGATTGTGATATTACATGTAAGTCCTTTGTTTTGTTGGCTGTATCCCTAAAAAGAGCACGTGACTATTTTCAGCCACTTATTACAATCATGTAGTTTTGCTCAAAGTTAGCCACATTTTTGCCTACAAATTAATGACCTTAAGAACATTGTCCTGGTCTCCTTTTCTCTGATTTTCAAGAAATAAACTTATGGAAAAACACTGTCAGCTCCACCCTTGACAATGAAAACTACTGTTAGTAACAGAAAATTACAGAGTTGTTTTCTACATTGCAACAACTCATTGTAGAAATAATAATCATTATAATGTAGATTTTTTTTATGTGACCACTCAACCACTAATGTTTGAGGTTTTGAATTAAATTGTAGCAGCAACTATCTTGTAGCAGCAGAACTGGTTTTTAAATGTCACTATGATACAAAGCTGCCACTCGAAAATGTATCCATCACTTGCTGGCAATCAATCTTATCGTTTTGAAAGAAATTTATTTTTCTTGTGTTGGAAGTAACCCACTTTTATTACAACACCTGAAGGACATTTTGACAGGTTCCTTTCTATTTTAGCCATCTGGAACGATCAAAAGAATATGTTCATTACAAATTATGTAACTTTGTTGTTACATGTACTGTAAATGATTTTTTGAGGCATTGCTTCAATATCTACCTCTCTTCCAACAGGTGATCCTTCCCTTACTGTTGGTGAATTGTTTCTGAGTGGCATTGGAGGAACACAGTTGCGAGGACACCTGGCCCATGTCATCAAGACTTCACAGGAGATGCAAGATGAAGCTCCAGGCCTTCTGTGGTCAACATTTTTTAACCAAGGGGTTTACACCTTGCTAGATCTGCTGTATCCTTGATATTAATAAACTTTGACTGCAATATCAACAGAATGATTATCAGAAAGTGCTTCACTAAATTTTCAATGATATCCAACATGCAGAGTGTCCCATTAAGGGCCCACAGACTGATTTTTTGTGCGTAAAAGTGCTAAGGAAGTGAGATGTTACTTCCGGTGACAGACGTCATTATATCACTCACAAGCAAAAATCACTGCACTAACTATTGTTTCCATCGAAGGTTTTCCTCGCCCTTCCTCGTGCTCGCTCTCAGATCAACTGCGCATGTGTAAACGAACTGAATTCCGGTTTGAGAAAAAGCTAAATTTCCGGCAGTCTTTAAATTTAATTAATTTTCTTGTATATGGCATGTTTCACCCCCAAATACAGAATATAGCTAAGCATTGATTTTTTCAAATCAAAATGGTATGGGTACTTCAGTATTGTTTATTTCTTTAAAAAGAACATTAATTTTTTTCAAAATAAAAAGATTTAACCATGCTTGGTTGGATGCAAAAAGCAATACAAATTATCAAACCACTGATTAAATACCCAAATTGGGTAACCATGGGCGTGGCATGATGACGTTAGTAAGTTAGTACGTTCGGTTCTTATTCATCCCTTGGTACGTTAGTACTAAGTATGTACGGTTCTTATTCATTCCTTGGTACGTTAGTACTAAGTACATGTATGTCTGGTTCTTATTCATTCCTTGGTACGTTAGTACTAAGTAGGTACGGTTCTTATTCATTCCTTGGTACCTTAGTACGTTTAACTTAGTACTAAGTAGGTACGGTTCTTATTCATTCCTTGGTACGTTAGTACATTAGTACTAAGTACGTACGGTTCTTATTCATTCCTTGGTACCTTAGTACGTTAGTACTAAGTACGTATGGTTCTTATTCATTCCTTGTTACGTTAGTACTAAGTATGTTCGGCTTATTTTGTCTTGATCAAGCCTCAAGTGCGGTTGTTCCAGGTTGTGATTTCTGTTAATGTGCCAGACATTTGGTGATAAACTGCAGTTCTATGAATGAGTGTATTACCTGTAAATTAACCTTTAAACTACAGTTTGCCTTAACATCTGAATCACAGCTGGCCATCCCGACAGAGTGCACTCTTCCCAGAATTCTTGCTCTCCAGTCATCAGTACATTCACCTTCAAGAATATGCTAATCTGATTTGTTATTGGTGTGACACCTGTCAATCATCGTGGCATTTCTTGGTAGGCCAATCACATTTGGTGTTAGGAGAACACCAAAAGGCCTTGGGCTACTTTTTGAAGGCTGCAAGGGGAGTTGGTACGTGTAATTTCATCTTTACAGTACTATTTCTATAGGTTATACATGATTTCGAGTGCAGTTGGAATAAATAAGCACAAGTACATTTTTTCAAAGATAATTTGTAGTCTTTGAAAAAATTTAGTGCTTATTTATTCCAAATTGCACCAGCAAAATCATGTGAATACTCATTAATAATACACATGAAAAAATTTGAGATGGTTATAAGCAGAAGAAACACATGTGTATCATGAAATCAGAGAAAAATTGCGCTATTCAGGGGCGGGTTGCTCAAAGCCTGGTTAGTGCATTGGTTAAGAGGTAGGTATTTAACCCTGGTTAGCACTAATCATGCTTCAAGCAACCCGGACCAGGGCATACTCTTGATTTGAAAACAAAATATTTGATTGGTTCTGACCAAACCCTATAATTGTTTATTAGCCAATCATAATCCAGAATTTTGATGTGTAATTTGAACTTGTATTAACCTTTTTACACTCTCTCGTCTGGTATTACACTTGTTTGCACTGGTATTAAACCTGGACTGCAGTGCTCTTAGGCAATCAAAATCGAGTAACTTTTTCATGTGACTACAGTATATTATTAGAAAGCTAATACAGTGTACATGTATGTGAGTTAAGGTGCATGTATCAAAGAAAGACAGAACAGATACTGATGCCTTGGGCATTGATCTTCTCCCTTGAGGTGAATCCACCAAAATATTAAACAAAGTTTGTACTACAGTCGAAATGAATAATTATTATTTTATTCATTCAGTGAGTCCTTTCATGAAACACATGAGCCCAACAAATTGGCCAGACCGTAACTTGGGTGGCTTTTGGTCATGGGTTTGAATCCTGTCGAAGCCATCTAGTAAATTGTTCAGGTGTATAATGAGAGTCAAATTCTTAAAATTAATTGCCAGATAAATGTGAGGATCACTTCTCCCTTTTGTTTAATTGGCAAATGTTGTATCTTGTTCATTGTCTTGATTAAAAAATAGGGTCCAAGGATTTACTCATGATGAAGGTTATTCAAAGTGATGCCACAGATACCCAAAGTCTACTTGTCCTTTTTTATGTCAAGGTACAGTTACTGTAGGTATATGCTGAAATTGCTGTCAGGAATTTGCATGATGACTATAAGAAATGTTGGACACTGACTTATTTGAACTCCAAACGACGTTCACTCGCATTATGTTCCTCGTGTTGCACAGAGATCATGTGTACTCAGGCTTGTAGTCACGCACATATGAACCGTTGAAAGAAGCTGTCGCTTTTTTGTCAAATTCAAACCGAGGATGACCGAAGGTTTTCGGTCGAAACGTCTTTACAAAGTTTTTTGAGAACGTCATTTGACGTTCAAAGTCAGTGTCCAACATTTCTTATAGTCATTATACAGTAGGTACAGTGTGTTGCCCAGTTTCCGGCCGGTACCAGTTTCCGGCCAAAAAAAGGTAAACTCGGTTATTTTCGATGGGATTTTAACTCTTCGTCCACCGAAGCGATCTGTTGGAAAAAAAAGAACATCTCCGCTATCAACTGATGGTTTAGGCGGGCTTTTTGGTTGAGAAACGAGCGAACAAGAAGGGATTTTGTTCAGGTGAGTAAAATCTTACCGGCTAATTTTTGGCCTTTTCACTGCATAGTGAAGCTACCGTACGTAAATAAATAACTCGTTTAATAGGAAATAGTTCACGGAGCTTGATAATTTTTTGAAAGAATTTACATTGAAGATGGAAGTAATTAAGGGACCTGTCATCATAAGCTAGAACTTAGCTGTTTGCGAACGTCAGAAGTATAAATCCAAGCTAAGATTTTTGTATACTACGCCAGTTTCCAGCCACTGATCTGCACTCACAGATAGATTGTTTAAAACTTATTTGAATTAATGAAATTTTATAACTTACTACTCGAGAAATTAATGAAATGTACATAGCTTAAGCAAGCATGGCGTAATGAAGTACATACATGTGTATTAACTCAGATGTGCTGTGTTAATTGCCCATGCCTCTTCCCAGAGAATATCGCGCGGGCTTTGTCAAGGTTATACCCTACCCATAGTTACCAGCTATCTATGCCCTACCATACACCCCAAAGTACATATGTAACCATTTTGCTCTAATCCCATAAAGTACAGTCGCTAAGCCACATCGAGATAGCCTTGGAAGTCCGTTTAGTCGAGCTGATTGAATGAAATTTCTGCTTTCTATTGATGGCCGGAAACTGGACTCGCTGGCCGGAAACTGGGCAACTTACTAGTTTTGCAAAAAATGGCATAATTTCTTTAGTACTTGAGGTGGGCAGCCGATCTCCGTATATTTTAAAGGTAAGTAAATGAACTGCCTCTTGTAGGAAAATGAAAAAGTTTCCGTGCATAAACAAGAAGTTAGGGTGACTACAAACTAAAGTGGCCGGAAACTGGGCAACATACTGTATCTTGTGCATTTAATTCCAGTTTGTTGTACTCTTAAACTGCTTAAATTCAGATCTTAATTGTTGAAATCTGTGCATCAGTCCAATTACAAACTTCTGCCATTTGGCTGCTAGAAATTCAGTGACATATTTATTATTTAAGGCTTTTGCATTGTTCCTGCTGACAGTTTTGTTGTGAACAACAAACTCACATTCTGAAGCAAACTGTGTTTGAAAAGTTGTCTCAAATAATATTTTTTACATAGCTCTAAGGATGAAAAGGGATGATTATTATTTTTGAGTGAGAAAGGGAATATCACATGTCCGAAGATGAAAGCAGACCATTTGACCATACATGTATTTAAGCTCTGCCACTGAAACAGAGGGCCAACACACCAAATTTTTAGAGACAAAAAAGTCTCAACTAATTCAACTGATTGTTTAGTGGTTCATTGTAAATGGCATCCATGGAATTATTATTTTGAGCCGGTTAATAATGTTGATTTCTGCATTTACTTCTTTCGTTTGCAGGTCATGAAGTTATTTGAACAATTTGATGCACCTGATTTTGTCATCCGTGCTGCTCACGTTGCCCTTGATATGGCTTCATCAGACGATCCAAATATTGTGAGTCTGACTCATTCGTCTTCCCAGATCCCATTGATTCTGGTAAAAGTAAAGAATCCGATCCCACTGTTCAGTGATGTCAAATGAGTCACCGACACGCCACCGAAGCACCACCGACACATCTGGTACATTATAAGATTAAACAGCGGCCAACGCGTCAGCTAACAGTCGACCCACAGTCGACCGATGCATTAGCTGATGTGTTGGCCAACGCGTTGGTAGGATTGGATTCTTTACTTTTGCCTTGATTCTCTTAGCCGGTGGGGCCTTCACACAAGAAAAGGAAGGGCTCTGGAGAATAACATGAAATTCAAATTTTTTCATTGTTCATAGCTTGCAAACAATTTAAAATCTTATTCCGGCAGTAAAAATGGCCGATGTGTTGCGATGGGGTCAGCTGGGGTTGGTAAATTGATCATAGTGTCTAGTTTGTTGGAAACTACATGTATGATAATTACTTATTGCTCCTTTCTGTTTGACACAAAGGGATACATTCTCTAAGTTTAGGCAATTAACTTAAAGCTTCACGTAGAGACTCTTTCGAATGTTATGCTTCTGAGCGCTGCCATGGTTACAGGTACTATTGACAGATGAGCTTATATGAATTCCAGTCCCTTAATTTTCTTGTGTGAAGGCCCTGCCAGCTAAGAGTTTCAAGTTTCAATATATCAAAAATTTGTTTGACCTTAAGAACCCTGGCTCACTGTTCAAAAAGAATAGAGGACATGACTGAGTGATCAGGGTGCTTGCATTTAGATTTGGACCCTTTCTGGCCACAAGCTCTCGTCTGCATTCGTAAATAGCCGACTGGTTTGCCTCTGTCCAGTTGGGATTCTTCAAAGTTGTTTTGTTCTGTTGTATCAATGAAGTTTTACATTGGCCCTGCAAAAGGCCCTTGGGGTGTCATTGATTAAATGATACAACAAAAGTCAAAGACATCAAGTTTTGTACATTAAAGTCAATGCCTGTGGATTCATAGCAAATCATGTGGGTCATCCTGATGTTTGATCCAAGGACCTTACACACCTTAGTCTATTACAGTACATGTATGCTAAGGTTGACTATCTGGACTGACCAATCACCATTCAGCTGACTTTAAAGTCAAATGGGTGGTGCAAGACATCAAATTTTGTACACTGCACCCACACTTTTTTGTTACTGTGTTTTGCTTTTGCAGCCAAATTTGTGGTCAAATATCTTCAAGCACCATCTGGAGTTAGGTCACAACGATTTAGCATACAATGCCTTGATCGCAAATCCTGATCCTGTCAGGTAGGTTTTTTTTTATTTCCTTGCAATTTTTTTGCACCCTAAAATTAATATTGTTGAACTGTTATAATAAGGAACTGATAAGAAAATGTCTTGATCTTAGACGCCGTGACTGTCTCCATAAATTCATGGTGGTTCTTTGTGAAAGAGGTCAAACAAGGCAACTGATTGAATATCCATTTATTAATCTGCAAGATGAGGTTTGCTTCCTTACCATTTATAAAAGTGCATTTTGAGATAAAAAGACTAGTGATGAAATCTGAGAAACGTGGTGTTGTGGATTTGATTCAGATAATAATAAATTACCTATTTATTAAGACTTACAGTGTAAAGGGCAGCATTAAATGATGCATGCCTCCTATAATGAACATTACCTTAAAGTGTATCTGATCTTCAACTCAATTAAGATGTGCCTTAATTAAATTTAAGTACGTTAGCTCAGCACTTTGGCCATCATTTTGAACGATCCATTAATTTCAGCAAAATGGACACTGGCTGGGTTGACAAATCTTTTCTGGTGATTTACAGATCAAAAACTGAAATAAACCAACAAATATTAATTTTATTAAAAAACAAACAGGTATTAAAAGAGGGATTGGGTTTAAGAGATCCAGATGCACAGACGTGTCTTCCTAACCCTCTTCCACTAGCTGCAATCCTGGACAAAAGTCGTTGAGGCTTTTCTCAAGTTTTGCCCTTTTGGATTAAAAAAACTGTTCCCCTTCCCCACCCAAGACAATGTTGTTTATTAACAAGCAGAAATAAACAAGCTATTCCTCAAAATTGTTTGTTGGGGGGGAGGGGGGAGGGAAATGAGTGAGAGGGAGAGGGGGAAGAGGGGATCTGCAACATGAAGATCC
>BLFP01001689.1:307583-318241 GCA_014634505.1 Montipora efflorescens | reverse complement strand
ATCAATTTTTGTCTTAAACTGGGTTAAATGTCTTAAACAGGGTATCAAAAATCGGCATTCTGTCTTACAATGGGTAGGAAGATCAGCAATATTTGTCTTAAGCAGGGTCCGGGTATGAGGGGCCGTGCCGTACCTCCCCACCCAGGGATATATCAAGTACCCCCCCAGCCCCCTGGAAAGAATTTGTCACTTCCTGGAAAGAATAGACCAATTCGGCTAACTCAATGTTGTACCCAATTCAGATCCTTTGGGAATAAAACGTTTTGTTCCAAATATTGCCACATGAATGCTACATTATCATGCAAATGCAACACACAAAGATCCTTAACCCCGAGAGATGTGAATTGGGTACAACATTGCGTTAGCCGAATTGGTCTATTTGTTAGGATATGCAGAAGGAAGTAGAAAGTGTCACAACAATTTTGTTTAGGATTATAGATACAGTATGTTTTTATTGCTCTCTGATTAATCGCTCATAAAAAGTGGAATAATGTATTTCATGCAACTGGCATTGCTTGTATTTTTCTAATGACTTTTTCGAAATGATGTTATTCTTTATAAAAGGAATCAGTTCAATGCACCAGAGAAGTAATTTCAGCATACTGAATTTCCATCTAATTATTTTTTCAATGAATAAGCACAATTCAATAACAGCCTGATCATTTTCCAAAGATTTCAATCACTTTTACTTTTTCATAGTCACTATTGTTCCCAGAGCATTCTTTGGTACATTGTACGTCTCTGTTTCTCAAAGAACAACCTTTTGCTCCCCATTCTGTTTTGCATGACCAGCATGCATATCCTATAAATTCTTCTTTTATTAGTTTGAGGATATTGTGGAGTCCCATGCACGCACAGTGGACATCATGACACATAACTATTATGACATGCTATATGCATTTCATGTGTTCAGAGGAAACTACAGAAAAGGTAAAGAAGATCCACCTGTTTGTGACAGGTATATGATAAGACCTTGAGGTATCACTTATACAGGTGGCGAATGGTCTCTGGGTCTCTGAAAATTTTAGCAGGATCTCGAAATCTCGAAAGTGTTTTTGATAAGTCTCGAAGTCTCGTTTTTGCATGGTTTGTTTTTACCCTTTTTGAATCTGGAGTCTCGGGCTCGGATTTTTAACTAGGGTCTCGGCGAGTCTCGGATTTTACCATTCGCCACCGTACCCCTACTTATTTGATTAGCTCAAGGCCCACCGCAACATCTTTCAACTTGTGGTAATTATAGTAATTAGACTTGTAAAGATTAAGCTTTGTGTTCAGGAAATTTATTCATTGAACCACTGACCTTTGCAAGCATCAGCTTATTGATAGATGTGAATAGACTTTGGTAAATGGAAGGCCAAGGCTGCTCCCTAAGAAAATTTTTCCAGAGCCCTTCGGGCTTCCAACATTAAAAGTTAGTAGCCTGAGTCATTTTTTTCAAGAGCCCAGAATTAATTAAGTAAAAGTGAGAATGAATCTCCTTGTGATAAGTTAGGTGCACATTCGAGCTACTCGTTAAGAAATTTGGTCATCAGCAGTCGCAGGTAAGGCGCCCCAGGCAACCGGGTGACTGTTAGGCAGCAGCGTTATAGGTGGTAAAACATTAATGGTCAATAACAGGCTGACTTAATTATACAGTTGCTGTTTGCTTAAAATAATTGAAATCTGTTTGATTTCTTGTTGTTTCTTGCTTCTTGCTTCTCCTTGTTTTTCATAGGTATTTTTGTATGACATTCATCTTGATACAGCCATTTCTAGTTGATCTTTATTAGGCAGTAGCTAAATTCTTTGGTTTGGTCTGTGAGAATAATCTTATTAACCACAAGCCCATGTTGTGAGCTCAAAGGGGTGTCACAGCAGCTAGTGCAGTTCATTTTGTGTAGTTTTACCAGTTGCTTGGCCCTATTCGCCATGCAACTTAACGTCAACCTAGAAATTACTTTTAAACAACACAACTCAAAGCATTGTGACAAAAAATGTCTGTTGAGCATACACAATTCAAGTTACAAACAACAGAGATCAACTTAGAACTTTCAAAAACCCCGATTGCAATCCATTTTACTCTTCTTTAATTCTGCCCATCCCTGCCTCCTTTTGTATTTTGCTGTTTTATTCAAACGTTGCTTCAATGTTTTACATAGTAAGTTATCTTTACGTTTCGCTTGATTTGGTTGCCAGTTCCAAGTCACTGAGTTTGGCTAGATTGCAGGACACAGCCCCTTCAACTTATCTGGTATAATATTTAAAGTCATGATTTGTGTTTGGTTTGGGTCAATAGCTGGATCAGCAATGTATGAACATGCCATGAGACTGGGACAAGAGGTGTCTGGACTCGACAGCTTACAAAAACAGGTAGACTTGGGTGGAGTATACTTCACTATAATAGCACTCACTATAATTTCCCTCCTTATTGTTGATCCAACGTACTTGCTCAATTGCATTATAATGATAATTATTGTTCGCTCATCTGAGTGTTTACACCTGTGTGGATTATACCCCATTCACACCAACAAGACATGTCTAATTAAACTGGGTTTAACAAAATAAAAATAAGTCACGGAAAAATGTAAGACTGGCTTTTACATGAGATTCAGGTTTGTTTCAACACATGCTTTGACCTGTGATAAATTTGTAGATGACAAAAGTCAGTAAACATGATTTAAAAAGAAAACAATTTGAAACCGTGTTTAACTAAACATGTTTAAAACATGTTTAAGGTTTGGTGTGAATCGGGCATAATAGTCATAGGACAAACATTTTGAGTGGCAATTAAACTAGGGATGTTGTTGAAAAATCTTAATTTACATGTACTTGTTAATTATGAAGTAGTAGGTGCCTTGTTGCAAATAGATGGTTGCAGAATATTTAGTAATCCTTTGTATTTCCAGGCGAAATGCTATCTTGCTGCAATGAACTCACTGCATCTAGTCGATCCAAAAAATGCATGGATTGTTAAACCATTGGACAGAGTCAATACCACTGTAAGTCTTTCCGTGGCAGAGCCAGTAAGTGTATTTGTTTTTGGGAGGAGCGTGTGAAGAGGTCTGGAACAAGAAGATGGATTGAGGTGCAACTTTATTGTAATTCATGAGGGCGATAGCCAACAGAAATGCAATGTTCAGGTCACATGTTTGGTTACATGTAGCCTCCTTTGCAGCCGTTTTTTGTGTCTGGGAGAATGGGACTGACAAAAAACGGCTGCAAAGGAGGCTATTCGAAATGTTTGGTTGGAAACAAACTTTCCCATTTGACAACTATGTGTAAATATGTCAACTCAGCAACCCATGCAATGGTGTTCAACTTACAACCATTGGAACTTTGCAAGGCGTAACTGTCCATCAAATTCACATACCCTGATTGGCAGATAATCAGTAGTAAAAAACTTTGTTAGGTGGCCACAGTAAGGCGCGGTGCGCCGTAACTATAATTTATGTACAAAAGAAAAATAATGAACAAGGACAACATAATAGGTGTAATTCTTTTTATGCCATTAAATTTACTAAATACCAGTATTAGTGTTCTCAACTAGTTAAGTGTCACTGGAGAAATAAAAGGGTTTTGGGAACCGGTGGGACACCAAAAGGATTGGACTGGTTCCTAATTCCCTAGGCGTATTTTAATGGCCTTATTTTGGACTAGTGGCTTGACCCTGTGGGCTAGTGATTTAGTCAATCTGCTTTCTAGCCCACGGCCTGGATTAAAATAAAGTTAGTGTCATGCATTGTGGTGTCAAAATGTAGCTTCACCTGGTCTAGTAAATGGTTGGTAAGAGTCTTAGAGAATCAGTAGCACTTAATGTAAGTGGAGTACTTGCTTTCGGGAGATGATAAGGAGGTAAGGACGTGTAGCCTTTAAGTATGTGTAACATGGATTTATGATTCTGAAGCCTAAAATTCATTTGCTGTATCGAATTAACAATAAAGAATTTTCTTCTTGATGTAGCACCCTCCAGATTTAAACTTTTTGGAAGTTATAATTAATTTTACCACTGAATAGGCGAAATATATTAAAACAAAAAAATGTCCATAATTATCGAGGCTTTGGATAATAATTGGCCATACAAGTATTATTAGTGCCTGGCTAGCCAAGTTTCAAAATCAGCAGAAAAAGTGATACCCCCTCCCCTATTTCCATCTTTGTGAAGGCAAAAGTTTCCCATCGTCTTTTCTTTGTGTCTTCTGACCTACGAGTTACACTGGGCGTACATAACCTTTCTTTTCTTTTAAGAAACCTGATGAACCACCAAACATGTCCCCCAAGAGGAAGCAAGGTGAAGATGCCGATGTTCTCGTCCCAGAACATAAAGGCAGATCACGGAGGAAGGTCACTGTGCTTGAAATACGGGACCTTGAAGGAGAGTACTTATTGGTGCTTGCTAGACTACAACTTGTTAAGGTTGATGCTGATCCTACACATGCCACCGGTAGGAGACAGTTTCTTTGTGTCAGTGCTTTAGTGCATTAATTGTATACTCCAAAATCAGAATACACTGTGCTTGGAGTTCATCTTCATGTAGATAGCTGCACCACAGAGGACAGGCCACAACACTGCCCGCTGCCTACTCTTTGCAAATAGTGTATGGGTTCTTTTACGTCCCACAGGGTTATGAACATTGAAGGGTTGCGAGACGTAGCCTATCGTTATTGTCCTTATCTGAGAAGAGTAGAGTCCAACCTTTTGCAGATGTCATTGCAAAGGCAGATCGTTCTCCTCAGTTATTTAAAGACCCTGCGTGCTGGTCTGGCTGGAGTTCTTGATCCTGTGATCTCCCACACAGACATCCCAGGCTAAACCAACTGAGCCAATCGGTCTGCAGTTTGAAATGCACGAGTATATTGGCTAATGCAGTGTATTGCATTGTCTTCGTAATGAGTTCTCATTAAAGCAACTTACCATTGAAAGCAACATATTAGAAGGCAGTGTAGCAGAGTGGTTAGTTCGCCTGCCTTGAGATCCTAGTAAGCTCCTATTTTGACCACTAACTGAAGTTAGGCAACACTTGTAAACTTACATGAAGAGTAAAGTTGTTAGGTTAGTACGTGCACCCTCATTAGTCAGTAGCTGTTGAGATGAGACTATGTAAACACTGTGTGGCATCACACGAATCTTGATTGGTTATGTGTTGTCAGATGCGTTTTGATTGGCTGGTAGGAAATATGAGTGTGTATTGAGAAAATTTGCCTCAATCAAGAAGTAAAAAAACCCAGCATTTTCCTTCATTTGTCGAATTATTTTTGAGAAATATTTTATAAAAGCAATAGAGGATCTTTTTCCTTCTTTACGTAAACTCATTTGAACACTCGGGTAGTTGGGAGATGTCTCGACACTTATGCAAACCCGAGATGCAGTTGAATTCTCCCAACTCCCCCGTGTGTTTAGATGAGGCCATGTAAACACGGAAAAAGTCCTCTGTTGCTTAATTAGAAGACAATGTAGCAGAGTGGTTAGGCTGCTTCCTTGATATCCTCTGCTCTTATTCTGACCGCTAACTGAAGTTATTCCACAGCTACACTTGTAAACATACATAAAGAATAAAGATCCAGCTGCAAGTCCTGTAAATTAATAGGCAATTGGTGGTTCACCTCATGCCAGTTGGGATTCTTTAAAGCAATATCTCTTCTGTTGTATCATCAATGTTTTGATGGCCCAGAAAAGCTCCTAAGGGGAATGGTCAAGTAAACATGTCTGCATGTACCGGTGATGATGAACTTTATTCAAGTGTCTTGAAACTGTATTTAGCACTAGGGCTCTAACTGGGGACTCTACAGAAATCAAATCAACTCATGCCAAGTCGTAGGTTGGTGTTTGAGGAGAGGGGAAAACCAGAGTACCCAGAGAAAACCTCTCGGAGCCACTCTCACCACTGCACCATCCCTGCTCCCTCAATGATGTATGTGTGTATATCTTCATTAAGAGGTCGAGAGAGACCTTACATCAACTAGGATTGCAATGACAATCTAGCAGTATTGCAAGAAAGTAACCACCTGAACTGAGGGTAAATGGCCGACATAGTTCCACATGTCTCCATTTGCTGAAGAATTCGAAGTCATATTCTCAGTCTTTGAAGAAAGGGGAAATGTTTGAGTACATAGATGTAGAGGTTGTTAATTGACCCATTTACTCCTAAACTGCCTCCAGAGGTTCAAATGTCACATACAGCGTCATATGTGGCTTGAGTTTGTTGGTTCTCTCCTCTGCACCGAGAGGTTTTCTCCGGGTACTCCGGTTTCCCCTCTCCTCAAAAACCAACATTTGACTTCATTTTCATTAATTGTTAATTTCAGTTTACAGTGTCCCCCAATTATTGCTCCAGCGCTAGAAAGACTAGACACTTAAATTAAATTCCTTTCCATTGTTGAGTGCAATCATCTGGAATTAGACAGAATAAAATCCCTCGCCCTCGCCCTTGCGATTTGATTATGCCAAGTTCGTAACCATTGTATCATTTTAGAAAATTATGTACTAAAATTTAATGCTATCTTCAACCTTAAATTTACTTTGTATGTTTGTCAGGCCCTTTGCTGTCGCCACAGGAGAGTGTAGCATTGTTGACACAGGCTGGATTGTTTGATAATGCTCTTACTGTAGCATCCCATTTCCAGCTGCCAAAAGAAACAATATTTGAAGGTCTAGCCTCAAGGTAAGTTTTCCAACTGCTTTTACATCCCAGCTGTTCTTGAGATATGCTTCAATGGAGGAGTTTTCGTTTTTGCTATTCACAATGTTGTTACAATGTTGTTCCTGGGTCCAGGAAATACATGGCTGTGTTGTGTGATGGTTTGCTTTTCCAGAAAAGTTAAATTTTGCCCTCAAGAATGCTGTTTCCTACAACTTTTAGTGATCAAATATTATGTCCAGGCATGCCCCAAATTAGATGCACACGGATTTCAATAAGCTCTCGAAATACAGACAATTCTATATTTTTGAATGCCCCATAATTTGTGGTTTGCATCCACGTTATGAGACGGCCATGTGCTGTACAAAACCATAGAAAATGACCCCACAAGTTTTGCATAATAATTGTGTGAAATTCCCAAAAGGCATTTTACTGCATTGTTCTGTGCATGAACATGGCTGCCGTGACGTCAGATGCAAACCATCAATAAACTTGTTTGTCCCCCAAAGTTTGTATTTAACAATTATTCGCCAAAGGCGAAGTGATTATCGGTGAATATTCACCGAGACGAAGTCGAGGTGAATATTCACCGATAATCACTGAGCCTGAGGCGAATAATTGTTTTAGTATAAATAAACAGGTGACTATTTCAAAAAAGAGAAAAAAAAACCTTTCAATGCGAAATCATCTTCAACTTACAGTGGCAAAACGCAGCCATTTTGTCCGTCGAGGTGATTATCGGCTGATACTCCGAGATAGCGAGCCAATGAGAGTGCGCGATTTTGTATAATCACCTGTGTATTTATACTAAAAACTATTGTTTTCAAATGCTCTTGGGAATATGTAGTATCTCCAAGAGCATTTGAGAACAATAGTTCATGCAAAATTTTGGGGAACAACCAAAGTCGTACTGCTGTCATGGGGCATTCGAAATAGAGAATTAACGTCAGAAAGTGTGTCCAAATGCTGTTCATGAAGTAAAGATAGACAGTTGCATTTACCCTAAGCTAAAAATAACGTTAACCTTTACCCTTACCTTATTGTTGGAAATAGGTTAGCAAAGGCTTAGACTAGCTTAGACTTAAGGGACGCTTCGTATTGGATGTCAAAATTTGGTGTGCATCTAAATTGGTGCTTCACTTGACATCAGTGATGATTGCCTAATTGTTGGTCCAATACACACAAACTGAGTCAGGTAGACTAATTTGGTAAAGACTACTCGACGAGTGGAAATCAGATTCATGCACGGTTGAAAAACAAGGTAAACCACACACATGACTTCTTGACTTCTATTCACATGCCGACTTTTCGGTGTTGCTCTCACGTAAGGAACAACGTGTACGACATACTTCTCCAGCGATCCCCTGCCAGTTGAATCGACAACAGTAATGGACAACACGATTCAGTTTGTGTACATTGGATGTGTATGCCATATTGGACATCATGGAAGGCAATTTCAGCATCGTGCTACTGCAGCTATAAAAAGAGGATGGAGGCTAAATTATTCATGAGGGAATCTTCTCAGATCCAAACTATTTCCAGTGCATGAGCCTTTAATATGTCACAGTCTAACTTGTTTGGGAGAAGGGCTGGCATAGTGGTAAAAAGCACTTGTCTCCCAAATTTGGCAAATCTCCAGTCAAAATGTCAATTTGGGTTTATTAACATTTCATTTAAGATAATAATCGTGCTTTGGGGACCCTGAGGGAAAAAAGGTTTTGTTCGAATCTTTTCCCTGGAACCGCGAGGAGATCTGTTTTGCCTTGGAGTTAATTTTTAGAGCAAAATTGTACTCAGTTTGAGTCTACTTGAATGCTTCTTTTCATCCCTTCAGGTGTGTCAAGCTTTCTCATCTCGGAATTGGCCTTACAAGGTTTGCTATACCTTTCATTTGGTAGTCTTAGTTAAATCGATGGCAAAACAACAGAAAGTATCACTTTAAAATAACAAATTGAACTGTCTTAACCAATTCAGTAAAAACCCGTGTATCAGAACCTAAAATTTAAGAACCTGTTTGGCTAAAATTTTCATTTTAAACCCCCTTTTAATAAGAACCTATTTAGCCTAAAATTTTCAATAAGTTCTTCGTTCACAAAAATGAAAGTACAGATAAAAAAAAACGAAAAAAAGAAGTTTAGGTTTCAGTCAGTAAGATTCAAAGAATGAATTAAAATGCGTGCTTATACTTTAAAAGACAATAATATACTTATTGACTGAGTGGGAGGGGCGGATGGGAAAATATTTAGCCTGAGGTCATTGCGTACAGTCAATGAGCATTTTATCATAATTTATGGGCTCTTTACACTATTCATGAGGAACCCTCGACTGCGTCTCTGGTTTGCATAACTGTCAAGAATTCTCCCAACTCCCCCTCGTGTTTAGATGAGGCTATGGAAACACGGAAAACGTCCTCTATTGCTTAAATTTTAATACAACACAATATTTTGTTGTTTTTTTTGTTTTTTGTTTTTGTTTTTTTTATGACAATAGATTTTGCAATACTGAACGATGCAATACAATACAATACATTACTTACAATACTGCTTACTTACACTAATAACAATACAATATATCACTTACAGCTAATTACATACGTTACTTACGGTACTTACAATACTAGTTATTTATTTGATTAATTATAACTAAATGAAATACCAATTCAATAATTTCAACAAAACACGAAAAAGAATAACACACAAGGAGGTTCGTTAACAATATTTGTGCTTGACTACCTTAAGTTAAATTCTCAATTTTCCATTGCATTTTTATCTTATTTATAAATTGTAAATTATTAAGATTTCTCTCTTTAATTTTGCAAATATATATGACAATGACAATGATAATTAGCCGGGAGAAGTGTCTCACTTGGCTTGCTTTGTTCTGCGGGTTCTATACCGCGAATCAACAGCTTGTCTGAATTTTGCTCTTACCTTTTTATTAGTAAGATAAGCAGATCCAGTCGGCACTATACCTATTCCGTATCACATTTGCATTGCTGATCGCTAGTGCCCCTGACCTATCAAATTAAGAACCTATTTAAGAAACGTTTCGTTCGAATCATAGTTGACTTTTCGATACACACAGGCAAGCCGAGCAGGATGCGTGGGACTGGATCCTATCAAATGACCTTGGAGAGGCCCAGGTCTCTGGATACAAAAGGTAACTCGTTTGGGGAAAAATGGGAGACGGTTGGGCAGGGAATTGACTCGGCAGAATTGAAACTTGAATAAGTACTTGTAGTGTGCACGAATAGTTTTGTACTTGACTTTGTATGCACGCCTCAAATGCCCAAGTAGGTGAACCGCTGATGACCTTCTGACTAAAACATATCGAAATTTCCTCATGTAAATTTTTTGTGACCTCAGTACTCTTTGAGAATGCACAACACTGCAACTTGCTGGCTCAGAATAAAGGGTGCAGCCTTCATACGAAGAAGGGTTTTCTAAGGTGGGAGAACGGTAATGCTCTTTCCAGTAAATGTGGTATGAAGTGATTCAGATTTTCAATTAAGCGACTTGTATCTTATTCAAAAGTCGGGAGGTCTGAGGTCTTGAGTACGGCCCAAGGTAATGGGAACCATTGCTCAAGGATGGCCTGTGATGCTTATTATCAAGAGAAATGCAGTACAATACTTATTAATTTATAAAGCAGCACTGTTTACTTTTAAAAACATTTAAAATGCTTCAAAAAAATATATTTTTGCTCCTAATGCCGGCTCACCACACAAGCTCACGCAACCACGGCTTGGATTCCTCCCGGGTTTGCGGACAAAAAAGCAACGTTCCGCACGCACCCCTCTTTTTCTTATAGAGTTTGTAATCCAGAAATACTCCCATATCATATCATATCACATCATATATCTTTATTTACCCTCGGATTTTTAGAGTAGCCTGGTGTAGCTAATATCTCCAAGCATTTACCCTCCCAACCATGATACACAACAGAAGACAGACCACAACACCGGGAACTACATGCCCTTCCCAGAATGCTAAAAACAGCATTTACAAAGGAAAGATTTTTTAAGAGTGTGTGGGAAGGGAGTTGG
>BLFP01001689.1:294734-304734 GCA_014634505.1 Montipora efflorescens | reverse complement strand
GGGGTTTGAACCCATGACCTCACCATACCGGTGCGACACTCTAACCAACTGAGCTACATTGTATGAAGTCACAGACGTTGGTAGCTGGTCATTTGTGGGTTCCAATGTTCCCTTGAGGAATGAATCGACGGTGAAATGATATATGAATGGAATTTTTCAGGCTTCTTTACGCAATTACAAAAATTGCGTTCATAACTGCGAGGATCATAGCTTCACTTGATTAATTAGTTTCCTTTCATATGTAAAGTAGAACTAATTTCGCACTTAGACTCGCTTTGAAGAGGAGGCAGACATGAACTCGGAAATGGCCTACTGTGAAGGGACCTACGTGAGGTGGAGTACTGACTCGAGACTTTCATTCTAGGTGCGTGATGAGCTGATAGATCAGCTTAACAGGTTCCATGAACAGGTTATTACAGTGTCGCATGACATGACCAAGACACAGTGGAGACGTGCCCAGCGGATGTCAATACCAGGAGAGTGATGATATTCTTGGTTATCTCAGGAAACCTAGTCAGTGTGTAAATATCCATTCAGTGACTGAAGAAGAAGGTCTTGAAGAGGGCGACCAAACGATGCAGAGTTTACAGAGCATTGATTAAGATCGTGTCAAGATGATGACAATGAATTTGAACAGAGAAGACGAGTGTGTGTAGCCTTAGTTGGAGTGTGTGACTAGTGAAGGGATACAATCCCTGAAGTTTGTAATGAGACATTCCCAAACATCTCCAGCCCCCAGTTGTTCAAAAGGTGGATAACGCTATCCATTGGATAAGTCGCTATCCGTTGTATAGCGCGATTTGTTTCACTATGGCTTATCAACTGGCTTATGGCTTATCAATCTTGTACAGTTGTTAAATTTTATTACTGGAAAATCTCGAACCCAAGTTCTTCCTCGTTTCGTCCATTTCCAAGGGGAGAGCCTGGCATAAGAGGTTGACTGACAATTTTCCCATTGAAATCTGTGGGGAAAAGTTACATTTTGATAATATTTGGCAAGAAATAGAATTGGAATGTACCAATTTAGTTTGAGTATCTGTCTTTACTTGCTGGCCTAATCCTAGGCTTGATTTCCGCCACTCTCCCGAGTCCAGACATCGTTCCTCCCATCTGGGGAAGAGGAGTGCGGGCTCCCTCCCTGAAGCAGCGAATGGTATATTGAGCCTAGCCAGATCCATGCCCAGTCATCTAAGAGAAGTTTATTTCCCACTTGAGCAAGAAACTTTCCCAACTCGCTGAAGGGCAAACCTGTACAACGTAGATTTGATTTTAGTGGTGTACTATATTTCGGCTGGCCAAACCAGCCTTCTTCAGCTACAAACTCGCATTGTAGCTGAAGAAGGCTGTTTTGCAAATCTACTTTGTATCAGCTCTTGCTTAAAATATTTAGTTTCTCAACTTGTAATAATGCCGATCAGATCGAGCCACTGATCCAAAGTACACCGACAGGAAGATTGTCCACGGTTGCTTGCTTCAAAACTCTGGCAGACCTGTGCCGGCTATCTGGTTACTCCACTCTGCTGGATAAGAAATATAAGCGTTTATACTTTGCTTTAACAACCATTCAACATTTGTTATCACAATTGCAGAACGATGTTGACGCCATCCCCCCCCCTTCCAGCATTGTTGGGTATGCGCGTGCGCACTAATTGGCCTCTCAATAACGTGTCTATTTCTGTATCGCCTGTAACAAGTCTGTATCTATAGTAGCAACCGTGGCTGAAGCCTGGGACTGAATACCAGGCTTCTCGTGAAGCTTTGTTAAATGAAATGTTGATGTGTTGAAATCGTTCGCCCACCCCAGCAGTCAACAATGTTCGACAAAATTGAACGGATGTTGAAGCAAACGTTGAAGCCGTTTGCCCAGGCTTTTTGCAATATAAATGTGGTTGTGTGAAGACAAGTTGTAAAGGAAAACAGTTCACTTCTGGTTGCAGTCTGCGTCTCGATTACGTCACTAATAATGAATTCAATACGAAGAGGAGATTTGGAATAACCTAAATATTGGCCTGCGTAGCAGGCCAACTGAAACGCTTCAGCTCCTTTCGCCACTGTGCACCCACATTGTAAAACAAGTCTATTTCTATCCTCAGTTTTTCCTAATTTTGTATTATATACCTGTATGATCTCTATAAGAAGTGAAATATCAATGATGCAATAAAGATTCCTTTCTTCCGTAGCTGGAGGTATTGTTGGTGCGAGGAGCAAGTTAACGAGCGGAGATTCGGAATGAAATTCAATAAATATGCTTATAATCAAATGAATATTCACGAAATGTTAACATATGCATGAAATTGAATGCATATGCATGATTATCTATAACAATGCATGATAAATGTGCAGTAATTAAAATTCAAGTGATTAATATTCATATGAGATTATGCATGAATATATGAATCTGCATGCAATTATAAATATGCATGAATATGCCGTAAATGTACTGAAATCGATAAATATGCATGACTTTGATGAATATGCATGAAATTTAATGTATATGCATGAAATCGATAAATATGCATAGTATTTTATAACTTTATAATATGCATAAAAAAACTATATGCATGGTTGTTAAAAATATGCATGTAAATTGATAAATGTGCACTAATTAAAAATCAAGTGATTAATATTCATGGTATGCATGAATATGCTGTAAATACAGTGAAATCGATGAATATTCATGAAATTTTCAAATGCATGAAAACCGATAAATATGCATAAAATTTTATGAATTTTTATAGTATGCATGAAAATCTATAAATATGCATAAATATGCCATAAATGCACTGAAATCTATAAATACGCATGCAATTATATATTTCACATGAAAAGCGATGAATGTGTATGGAGCAAATTAACGAGCGTAGATTAGGGAGGGTCGCCCCAGAGCCACCCGGCCCTTTTAGGCGCCAAAGGCTGAGCATTGAATGTTATGAATATGCATGAAATCATAAATATGCATAGAATTTTATAACTTTTTATAATGTGCATGAAAATCTATAAATATGCATGGTTGTTAAAAATATGTATGTAAATTGATAAATGTGCAACAATTTACCATTCAAGGGATTAATATTCATAAATTTACATAAGATCATAAAAATATGCATGCAAATTGATAAATGTGCACTAATTAAAATTCAAGTGATTAATATTCATAAATATGCATTGAATTTATGAATATGCCGTAAATACACTGAAATCGATGAATATGCGTGGTTTGATGAATATTCATGAAATTTTCAAATGCATGAAAACCGATAAATATGCATAAAATTTTATGAATTTTTATTGTATGCATTGAATTTTATGAATATGCCGTAAATACACTGAAATCGATGAATATGCATGGTTTGATGAATATTCATGAAATTTTCAAATGTATGAAAACCGATAAATATGCATAAAATTTTATGAATTTTTATTGTATGCATAAATATGCATGAATATGCTATAAATGCACTGAAATCGATAAATATGCATGAAATTTAATATGCATGGTTGTTATAAATATGCATAAAATGATATGATTTTTAAAAATATGCATGCAAATTGATAAATGTGTATCAATTTAAAATTCAAGGGATTAATATTCATAAATATGCATGCAAATTGATAAATGTGCACTAATTAATATTCATGAGTATGCAAGAAATCCCAAAATATGCACAAAATCATGACTATATGAGTATGCATGCAATTATATATTTCACATGAAAAGCGATGGATATATGTAATTTTATCAATCTGCATGAGTTTATAAATTCGCATGAAAATCCATGAATGTGTATGAAAATCGATAAATATGAATGAATTCATGAATATGCAGGAAATGAACTGAAATTAATAAATATACATGATACTGAAAGATGTGCCTGAAATGGAGTCTATAATATATATATTAAATAGAGAGGAATTGTTGATTACCCTAAAAAACGAAAGCATTGATAAATGAATATTCATGATTAAGAAAAGAACACGTTAGTTAATATAATGATTTGGCAATGAAAGATGATGAATAGTGTGGTGTTAATACTTACTCAGCACTCAGCTTCAATAAATGGCATTAAGTCATATGAATGAATAAAAAGAAATGTGATGATGAATGGTTTGGATTGAAGGTGAACCTGAAGGATTAACAATGGATAATTATGGAATTGGCTTTTAGAGTGTTGGAGGATGAACTATTTATTGGGTTTGATCATAAGTCAAAGTTTTTTTTACCAGGTTTCCTTCGTTCATGTAGATTTCCTTCACTCTGGCCTCTGGGCAGCTCGGTCATAAAGCAGCTGTTCTCATATCCAATTTGACTGGCCTTCTATCAACACCTTAAACAAAAAGAACAATGATGTTAAAGTGTGTTTGGAGAAATGGTATAAGCCACGTCAACGTTTTAGGGACAAAAAGCATTTTTATATTTAAAAATTGGTTTAAGGTTGTGGAGAGGAAAGCGTTAACACAATTTTCATAAAGTTGATATAAGAATCAAATTACTGCAACTTACTAAAAAGCTGGAATAATCAACACTTAAAAAAACGGCCATTCTTAAAGTATTGAGCTTGCTTGTCATTTGTTACTGACTACGTTAAAAAGTGTATTATTTGTTATTTTTACAATTTAGATCTCTACAATATCAGGAATTGCATGACGACGAAACTAGTCTGCCAAAGAAAGAGTAATGAAGGGATTTTGCGAAAATGGGAATGCAATGGTTTTATAAACAAAAGATGAAGCTGCTATGCTAGGGAGTGGTCATGGGGGGGGGGGAAGGGGTACATTTGCACTACATGTCCTCATGAAAATATGATGACTTCCAGATTATTATGCGCGGTCTGCCTGAAAGGTGTTTCCTTGGGCGTGAGTTGGGAGAATGGCGGTGACGGTTACATCACTGAGCAAGGAGGGTTGAGGAAATGGGGATTGAGCGCAATGTGTAATTTATGTTTTAAATTCAACAGTTCTTAAATATTTCAAGTTTTGTATATGTATTACTTGCTATAAATTGTATTTGATGTTCAAGGTTTAATTTTAATTTTAAGCGTCAACTTGTAAGAATAATCTTTTGATTTATCTTTTTAAAACTATTCATTCTTTACTGTAAAAAAATTACTATTTTAAACGTTGTCGTTAAGAATGAAGAAGAAACGACGGAAATTTTCAAGGTTTTTTTTTAAAGTTATTTGGAAGAAAGATGTTTAAAATTGTCATTGCTACAATCGTTGTCAACAGGTAGTGTAATTAAGGGGAAAACAGGAAATGCACAAATGGTTTAGAGAAATAGACGTCAACATAATAACGAGAGGTAGAGATCAATAGAAAGTTGTACTTACAGTGTGAATCTTAGCCGATGGCCTTGCAAGTCTTCATTCTCCACTGGTTGTATTGTGCTTGAAATATTCTCTTTTAAGTTTAAATTAGGCGGAGTGATAAGAGCGAGTAAAATTAAAGAATACAAAAAAGCATTTACGTTTTGAGTAATGTTGCCAACTTGGATTACGTGCTTGTTGGCTTGGTCCTTAATGATCGTCATTTGCAACAAAAAAAAAAATGATGAAATTGTATTTACGGTTTATCATTTGGAATTACAACTTTGGGCTTCTCGACAACGGTCTGCTGTGAATTAGAGTCACTGCTACTGTCGAAAAGAACAGGCATAAAAGTTGGCTAAATTTGATGACAAAACAAAATGATGTTTTGCTTGGGAAAAATTGTTTTATCACTAGTAGTCAAGACACTAAAAAACCGGACTTACGCTGTTTAGGTTTCGAAATGGGCACTTGATCTTGCTCCTGTGTGTGCTTCATGGTTGTTAAACGAATTATCCAATAGAGTTTAAAAATTCATAAAGGTAACTTAAACATTTACGTTTTGAACTAGGTTCTGCCTTATGAGCATAGGTAGAGATAAAGTTCAGAAGAAGTTCTATTTGTATGGAGGCAGATTAAGATCAGTTTACTTACGGGCCTTATGCCTACGGATGCTGATTTTCCTCCACGATTGTTTGATGCTAGACCTTGTTTTAAAAATTAGAATAAAGAGAAAAGCAAAGTTCCCAAAGTAATTGTACAGTATGCTAGGTGAACATTAGTATTTTATCTGCTTAGGTGAGTGAAAATACTTACGGCCTTTTAAGTTAAGACTGGTGGTCTCGGCAATGTTGTTACTGTTCTGATAAGGCCGAGGACTTGTTGCCTGAAAATTAAGATGATTTCATTGGTAAAAAGAGGCCATTAATTTGTGAATTTAGTCGAGCATCAATGTAAGAGGGCGGGGAATATTTTGAAACAAACTGTAACTATAAAAAGGATTATAACCTAATACTTGCTCTTTTGACCTTACCTATAGTTTTGTGTTCGTCTAATACTTAATTATTGTCCTAAGTTCTACCTTGAACTGAAAATACTAAAATTGCAGTCAGGGATGTTTCTAAGTCCTACCTTCTTTCTAAGGTGAAATAATTTCAATTTTATCCATTTTATTAGTGTGATTTTGACCAAATGAGAAACGTTAGCGGCCGCACGTTTTGTTCTATAGGCTGTGCATGTTTTTTTTAATTTATGACGAAAAAATGTTTAAAAAGTAATGGGAGGTTGTTCAAATGAGACGAAAATGATGTTACACCATGGGCAGTTTAAACTACAAGGCAAGAGGATCAAAAGTAAGAATTCTGCATGGGTGAAATGATCACCGGTTTGGTCAACGCTTAGGGTTCATTGGAAAGAAAATGCAGAGGAAAAAATTTTTTACTATAGAAGAAGAGAATAACAATATTAATAATAACAACAATATCAACAACAACAACAATAATAATAATAATAATAATAATAATAATAATAATAATAATAATAAAGAAAGAGGCTCAAGGTTGATTGCACTTTAGACAAGGACAAGAATATGTGAACATGAATATGTGAAAGCATACATTAACTGGTTATTGAAAGACGAAAGTGCGTTAAAAGTTATTAATGAATTAATTTAATTATTTACAATTTGTAAGAACTTTTTGCGTGGCAAACTACTAGTATCACTTCAAAACAAATTGATGAGGATGATTAAAGAGGATTTGTCAAAACTTAAGACTTTGGGATTTTAAGTAGTGTTTGGTAGCGTTTAAATCTTGCTTGAAATCGTTATTTGTTTATTGGCTGTGATGAAGTATTTTTTGTTGTGGTGTTCTATTAGATCAACCATTTTAGGTTGTTTGGGATGGTTGGTTTTTTTTTGTGTTCTATTTGGAAAAAACCGTTGTCTGGTGGTTTGGTTGATCAACTTCTGCAGCTGGTATCAAACTAGGTTAACACGGTTGTAAAAAGGATGGGCAGCGACAGCTGTCGCTTTGGACAGTTGGCCGCGCAGGCTAGAGCCATATTGTTTTCCCTCAACGTGTCACGCGGAAACGTCTGGTAATGACTATTCCCAAACGTTACCGCGTTTCAACCGAAAATGGTCGGGAAAGTGTGTTCTATTTGGGACCCCTGAATTGCTTCAACCTAAACCAGCTGCAATAGGATAGAACACGACTTTAGATTTTGCCTCAATTTTAAACCAGCGCAACTTAGATGATGACGGAAAAGTGTGTTGGGAGAATGGAAGGGAAATTGATCAAAAGATTGAGGGAATGAAAATTGGGTTATGACCTAATGCACGTAAAAAGGCTACTGTGCTAACGGGGTTAGAGGAGAGGGGAGGGAGGGTGAATGGTTAACTGAGTAGGAGAGTTGTAGAAGAGGGTCCCATTAAAATTACATGTTCTTATGATGCCATGGTGTTTTTCAAATGACCTCATGTCCGTAAAAAGGGTACTGTGGTACCGGGGCTGGAGGGTGAATCGTCAGTTGAGGAGGACGACCCCATTAAAATTACATGTCCTTGTGATGCCATGGTGATTTTCAAATTATCCTGCAAATTAGTCACACATGGTATATTAAAAAAGATGCTAATATTCGAAGGATGACGAAAATTGACCATATATAGCTTCTATGCGTCAGTATCCCTCACAGGATTTGTGAAAAGTACTTGATGTTGATGTTAACAAGATTTGTGCAGGGCGTTTAATTTCCTACAACTTGTATAAATCGCATTCCTGAAACTTTCTCCTCTCATCTCTATAAAAATTAAAATTAATTGTTTCCGGGATTTTCGGAGGTTAAAATATTTTTAAAAGCCGTTTCGACCAGTTTTACTGGTCTTCTTCAGGTTGTTTAAAAATGTTATCAATATGGCGGATAGTTTTCTGTCATTCAGCTTGGTAACCGCACATGGCGTATCTTGATCACTTCATGACGTGTAAATGATGTCAAAATACGCGGGAAATGCAGTCTGAGGCCCGTCAATAACTTTTGCGATGATTCACTGTCTACTAAAGTCTTTTTCACGATCAAAGAAGTAGTTTAGGATTGGTGCTCATGTTTCAACGTGGTCGAAATTGTTAAGGTCTCTTATTCCACGATTTTTCTGTCGTAGTGACTCCATTCCTTCCAGAACTTTTCTTTGCTTCAACTCTCTCTCTCTCTTGCTATGATCTCTGCGTTTCCCCAGTCAACACCACTTTGGCACTCCACAGTGTGTCGAGATACGCCTCTATTGTCCTTGCTCATCCGTTTTTCGGCCGATGCGTGTTTCTTTTCTGAAGATCTTCATTTGTTCATGTGTTCTTTCTTCCTTCTTTGGAGAAGGCGCCATGTTTTTCCTACATACACAGTATTCTGGCAGGCACAAGGAATCTTATACACAGCGCATTTCTGTCTTTCACCAAGTAGCTCCTGACATGTGTGAGTTTAATCTCTTTAACCTTTCTTGGATGATCATGTCAAGGATGTGGCAAATGCCTCTTATGGAGTCTTACGTACACTTCGTAAGCTGAAACACTTCACAAACTTCAATCTAAGAAAGAGGCCGCAAGTTTTGTTTATGGCAGATATGTTAACAATATTGGAGACATTTTAAAGCTAAATTGGCTTCCTGTGGAAGAAAGAAGGGACTTAAAATTTGCTGAAGTTGACCTTTTAAGCGCTTTATTTTAAACAGTGGCCAACATATCTGAACTTACAACGAGTTTCTTTAGTTAGAGTTGCGCTCATCAGACTGTATTAGACTACAGGTTCCTTTAGAAAAGGGGACCTTTCAAGACACCACGGCCGCTTTATTTAATAACCTACCAAAGGAATTGAAAATGTGTGATAACTTAAATTTATTTACCTCGCGTTTATTTAAATTCTTAAAAAACCGTGCAAAGGCACGCCTTTAGAAATTTTTAAATTAGTTTAAGTTTTAAGTCTAGATTAGAATGTTTCGCTATTGTACATATTAAAAAGGCAATTTTTATCTTAGTATGTAATTAGTTAGTAACAGATAAAAAGCCACTCTGTGGAAACGCTGTTATTAAAACCCTTTACTTACTTACTTACTTACTTACTTAGGGGGTACGGAGATGTTTCTATAGCTGTCACCTGAAAGTCCTCCATGTAAATGATTACAATTTCACCCGTGGCACCAAGGCCTATTGGTCCACTGTCCAAAACAAAATGACTTCCTCCGTATTCGCAATAAGTCAGATCTAACATCCATTTCAACAACTCCATTATTGATGTTGCACTTATTGTGGTTGTTTCTCTTGTACAAGGGAGAAGTGGCTTGCATGTTAAGAATTCCAGGGAGCCAGAAGAGAAAATCAAAAATTGGAGAGTAGGGAGAAACGACATTGCGCTCAGCTATGATGTTAAGAACTTGTACCCCTCGCGTTGGAGCTAGTGGAAAGATTGTTAAATGAGAACCATTTGGTGAAAGACAGAAATGCGTTGTCCATAAGATTCCTTGTGCCTGGCAGAATACTGTGTATGTAGAAGAAACATGGCGCCTTTTCCAGACAAGGAAGAAAGAAGACATAACCAAAGTCAGACTAAGAAATGAAGATCTTCAGAAAGAAAACACTTTATCGGGCCAAAAACGGATGGGCAAGGACGATGGAGACCTAGCGCGACACACTGTGGAGTGCCAAAGTGGT